>KN882612.1:26824-42682 GCA_000934455.1 Apostichopus parvimensis
GTATTTGTTGGATCATGCATCTGGCAACATCATGTTGAATGATGTCATCATGGAAAATTCAGCTGACCTTGTTTTTGTTTTTCTTTGAAATATTTCAACTCACATTTTCACAATGGACAATTAATGCTTCTTCTACGGTAAATTGTCATTTGCATAAAATTCAGTACAGAGAATCTTGACAGCTAAGCAAACATTTCAAAGGTATCAATTTTCAAAGACAAATCAACAAAGAAGTTTGTTTAGGAAAGTTAACCTTTAGTGTAAAACATTTGTTGTTATGACATCACAGACCACCAACTGTGATCCATTGGAGGGAAAAAGTAAGGGGGTTTATTCAGTCAAAATAGGTCCTATTCAATCAACAATATTTTGAGTTATAGACAAGATATTGAGTTCAACTAACAGTGTGGAATATTTTCCTTTCCCATATTAGCATCACATTGCCTGCCACTGGAATATCCCTTTTAATGAGACAAGACCAACAAGTTTATTTCTTCAGATTTTCCAAGAAATAAGATTTATCAGACAACTTGAAGGAAATTAATGTCTACTATTTAGATAGCCCGACATATTCCATTGTAATATGATCTGCTTCTTAAGCAAACAGTCACTTCTCACAGAAATACACAAAGTATGTTAGGCAACTGATGCATCTAGCTGGCTAGGCTTGTATAATTATGGTAAGGAAAGTCAACTGTCTGCTTTAAGATGGGCATTATATTTTCATTTTCCCTTACAGTTTGTGCCAGAGCATGTGGTGATGACTCCCGAAGAAAAAGCAGAGCTTTTGGCCAGATAGTATCCTTTACATTGACTTGTACAGTAATGGTCAACTATATTACCCCCTCAATATGCTAGAAAGTTCAAGAATGGTCACTCACACTCCAACTATTTCTCGCTGAGACATTTAATTGTCTGATTGAACACTCAGTAATGTCTGAAAATCATAAGAAGAATCAAATCATTTCCACATAATTGAAAACTTTCAGCATTTTCTAGCGAGCTAAAATATTGAACCAGTAATGATGACCTCTCCATGGCTGTGTGTGTGTTTGTGCGTGTTGAGAGATTGCTCATGCGGTCTCCCCATCTGGAGTCAATAACAGCCTCCCAGAACTTTGGCCGGTGCTGTATTTCTGATCAAGTGCCAAATTTAAAGTCGTCACAGTTTAAACCAGGGGTTCCCTAACTGGGGTGCATGAACCCCCAGGGGGTGGGTGAGTCCATCCCAGGGGGTTCGTGAGACTTTCTGAAAGTCAAAACTAGAGTAGTTTTTGTTGAACTAAAATCTTATATATCATATAATTTAGTAATGTACAAATGTCATACCTATCAACAAACTCTTTTCGCATATGTTGCCATTGTAGTACCGTACCGTGCATGTGATAAATAACTGAATAATGAAACAGACACAGGCTGCATGACTTTGGTGAAGTTGGTGTACGCATGACAGTACAATAATACACTATGAACTTGATCTTTTACGAAGCATTGGTATGCGTATTAGTATAATAATGACTCAGATCATGTCTCGAAAAGTTGGGACTTCGTGGACAACTCTGACATCCACAGGGGTTCGTGGGGGAATACAGTTAGGGAAACCCTGGTTTAAACTATAGTGGAAGAAAGTTTTAACATTGCTAGGCGAAACAATCTGGTGTTTCTTTCAATGCCAGAGGGATCCTGACTATTTACAGGACTTATTGCTTACTTTAACCATAATCTCGTGCAAAAGTGCCGGAGTGCCACACAATTTGTTTTCAAGCACTTGTTGTACTAGGTTTGCCAGGTTGCCCCTAGAGGAATATTGTTACATGTGACATACACCCGCCAGTCAAGGAATGCTAACAAGTCATGTATTGAAACTGTACGGGTATTAATTACACAGAAAAGATAGGCCAAGCATGGGTCACTTACTATTAGCCCATTGCTTTTGAAGATTTTGATACTAACCCTGAAAACAGTGAACAATTTATGATTCAACTTTCAGGCTGTTCCTATAAAAATGTAGCCCATGTGTGTGGTAATGAAGCTGTTGTCTTATACTAATTTGAGTACTAGTAACAAACTATTGGAAAGTTTTGGAGATAGGCGGCAAGAATGTTACTTTCCATGACAAAGTCCATAGCTTAAGCTTAGCCTACCACACTAAAAATAACTAAAATTATAAGTTCTTATACCCATCCAAGTTATGACATATAGCACCTGCTGAATGGATCAATTTAAAACACAAAAATAAAACACAAAGAAAGATTAGTTACCTCATCACCAATGACCACATGAATCTGGTGAGAAATTGCTCTAGTGTTTCTGTAACTTTTGTTTATTAAATTCCCCCTGCTCCTATCATCCAGTTTTGTTTTTCCTTCTATTTCCAAAAAGAATTACAAAACAGTTTCTGATATTTTCCATGTGACTGCCCTCGATGGATTAAAAGATTACAGTAACTAATGATAACTGGAAGCTGTTTCACAACAAAACATATCTGAATATGAAGTTTCTGAATCAGATCAAGCAAATACCAAATTTTAAACGCACTTCCATCGTCAGAAGGGTTCCTTCCCACCTGGAAAAAAAATTAAGAGACGATTTCTGATATGAGTTCAGTTTTACCACTACTTTTCAATAGACAGTGTGCTTTGATGAGTTAATTTGTGTGCATAGTTTTAGTATTACTCATTAGGGTTAAAATGACTTGCTGGTGCTCATAACATCAAAGACCTTTACCTCATATGATCATCGCATGTCACATGAGCCTTGAAGGTATTCATTCCCATACGTAATGAAGTATAGGAGATGGGGTTTCATTCCACTTACGTCATATTGAAGAGTTTCACTTTTATATTACTTTCGAACAACCTTCAAGGAATCCCTTGATGAATACGTATGCATTTTATCAGATTACATAAGAGCAACCACTAGTAGATAAAAACACCAGTCATTGTGGAACGGCGTCGGCTTATATTCAGTATCCTTGTATGTGTAACTTGTTGGTCAACAGTTTTTGCTTTCAAACGTTTCCTAATCCATGCAATGAGATGATATGTGAGTATATTACAGGGCAAATGCTCCAAGGTTGTCTGGTCCTGCACATTTTAGTTCGGACAACCCAAAATCAACTTTGGACTTGTAGGTTGTCTGGCAGACGATAAGATGTTTAAATAAAATTCAGATCGTATTTTAACTTTTATAATGCAAGATAGGTATAAGTGATACATCACTTGGAGGTACTGAAGAAGAAAAAAACACAAATATTGGTAGGCCTGTGATCCTACTGAGGGAGATTTTAATATTAGCCCAAAGCCTAGTGTTCTATTCAGCAAACTTACATATATCTCCTACAGTGTACATTTTAGTCGTGTTCGTTATCTTGATACAATTTTTCAGACAAACAGATTCATTTGCACGGAGAACCAAACCTGGTAAGACCCAGTTGTTCTAGGTACAAAGCCTTAAAGATTTGCCCTGTATTAGTAATGTAATATTACCTTTGTTTTTGGTATCGTATTAAATGATAATTAAAACCCTAATTAGGACGGCTTAAATGGTTATAATTTCTGTGCTGATCTGTTTGTTAAATTTGCAGCTGTTAAATATCACCATGACCAAAACTTGTAGCCAAGTCAGATATTGACTTGAATTTTTTTATGTTTCATCCTCACATATTTTTAAATACCTCTTGAATCTTTCATTCTAAACTCAACTAGGATATTTTTTCTCTTTTTGAAAAGTGGTTTAAATAAGACAGACAGGTTGCAATTTCTACCCAATAATCTGACCTCTTCGTTCACTTGATACCCGGCACTGATTTAGCCAGGCAAACTTTGACATACCTGTCAAACCCACCCCCACATGAGGAACATCCTGTTCTTCGTCGACAACAAGTTTCCTGTGACAAATAGGTATATGAAACTGTGTCTCTGTTTTAAAGCAGTTGATTACCTTCAATAACAAAAACTCCACTTTTCACAAGATGGAAATTCACTTGAGCGATTTTTTATCCGAGGCCCATGAGCCTGTGGCGACAGTGATTGACAGTAAGGGTTGATTAGGTCTCGAGATCTGATAAGCAAAGCCTCTCATAAATATATACCAGGTGTACGGAGGTCAGGATCCAAAATGCATCCTCTTCTCCAACGAGCAATTCGGGTTTGACATCAAAATAAGTCATCCCTGCGAGAAAAAAAAAAATTGGGGGTGATAGAACGGCTCTGTTTTTTTGTTTTTTTTTAAAGCAGAGGGTAGTAAGGACTGTGGCTATATTTCTGGGGCATTTGATTTATTCTTTTTTGTCCCTCTTGTATTTTTTTTTTCTTGTGTTTGGTGGAAATTATTTATTCTCTCATCAGTCGAGTTAATCAGACTACATTTCATTCTCTAGTCTAGTCTCTAGTATCCATTTTCATCACATACATGTGGTTGAGTAGTCGTGGACAGTGCCTTAGAAATGTTTCCTTGACAGATGTAACCAGCAAACTCAAGGAACATCACCTACCCAAGATTCAGCAGGGAGACCCAATCGCCAGGTACTTTGGATTGAAGAGAGGACAGGTTAGTCCTACTTTTTTCTTTTTTTTTTCGAGCATTTTGGTCCGTGTATCAACTTTTGCACAATTTTTGGTGAACGGTCAAAAGTTTTGTAAGAAAATAAAAGAAGTCGTGGAATATTGAGAGTTTGTGTCGTTTAATTTCACATTTCAATTAACTACAAATGTGATAACTATCTTTAAAGCATGTTTGTGGAATCAACAAGCAACGTGGCAAAATCTTGGTTACTTTAGCAGTATCATGGAAAAATAGTTGATTTTTATTTTAAATTTACTAAGTCAGATATATTTTTTTTGATTGAATTTGGCAAATTTGTTGATATCATCTTATGCTAAAATATCTCATCACTGCCATTCACTGCCATCTTCATTACCTCTCAACAATTAACCCCCCCTTCCCCCCTCCCCAGACAAGTCTTGTGTCATTCAAAGTATGGAAGGAAATGTGGGCAATAATTAATAGGCAACAATCTTGTTTTGTTTTCCATTCCTGTTACCCAGTAAAAAGAAGAAAGAGTCAAAAGAAACTAGCCTATCCTAGGCCCCAAGTAGTATCCAGAATATATCCTCTTACATCAAGGACTCTGTTGCAAAAACGTGATCACGTATATCTTATGATCTCACAAGGTGAAAATTTCCTTTGTTGTTGAATCCAAGATTAAGTTAGGTGCGTCGTCCAGGGGATTTGAAAACCCTGGTCCCTTATAATTGGGCAAAATGGTTTCTTTCATGGAATGACCTACAGGATGGATGTCCTTTAAGTTATCAGGTGTTGTTTGAAAATGTATGGTATGATGCATTTGAAAGCAGCAGTAAGTATTCATCTATTGCTTTCGTGGGCTAACACGTGGGTAGAACAATATTAGCGGTTTGGGTCTTCTAAGCTGTTCCAGGTTAACAGAAGCAAATGCAAAAGAATCATTGCATTATGTCGTCTGCTGAAAATGTGGAGAGAAGCGGTGCAAGGAAGCAAACAAGTTTTCGTTCATTCCGTATGCCCACCCAGTACTAATTGCAGTAAATATTTACAAAATTCTTCAAAGAGAAAAACATTGTTCTAAAACCAAAAAGAAGCTAGTAGTGTTTCCTGACTATGAAATCATTTTCTTGCTTTCTGTACTATTCATGTCTCAGTAAGTATAGTGTGCTTTGGTGGAAACAATATGAAACTTATATCACGTCCTGTCTTAACTATTCCAATTTATGCCAGTAATTAGACTCACCCTCCGAAGATAATCCTGGCTGTCATAGCTAGGAAAAATATACCAGCCTTGAAAACAAGAATGACACACCGTAGACGACGATTGCATAGTTGTTCTCATTCCAGTAAGGTTGGGCACAGGACAGAAAGGTCAAACGTTCATTTCCATTCTGAATTTGACGAGCACACACGTACTCGTATGTTTAAACTTTTGGGTTGGACTGCTGCTATCTGGTTTCTTGCGTTAAGGTAATGACAGATATTGAAAATCTTGGGGGAATATGCAACGAAACAATAAATCAATAAAAAGGGAAAAGTACCTACATTTCATTCATTTCATTTCTTTATTCCAGTATAAATTTACAGAGAAATATATAAATAGGATAAAAATATAACAATATACAGAACATCAAAAATACAGGTTAAGACATTGAAAGTTTATGAGATTAAGATAATAATGAACGATAAAATGCGTCACAAAAGTTATCAAAATTATCAAAAGGCTAAAACAAAGGATCTAAGAAGCTGTCTTTATTAGTTTACAAAAAGAGGCTGCTCTGTAATTAAAACGAGTTCTTAAAGAGTAAAAATTCTAAACATCGAAAAGCTACAATAAAGGATCTAAGGAGCCGTTTTGTACAAAAAGGGCTGCTCTGTAAATAAACAAGTTCTTAAAGAGTATAATTCTAAAAGATGGCGTGATTTCCCAAATTATAATTTGTTTTATTGCACAGAGAGTTGAGCTTGGAATGTAGAGGATGTTCGTTAGTAGTTTGAATATTTTTGACAAGTCTTACAAATTCATTCCTAGCAGATTCATGACTCTATATACAAGATTCTCATAATTAAGCCTGAAAATTTTTAAACAAAATTAAATGAAACTTCTAATTCTTCTCTTATCTTTAACGTGTACAAAATGATACCAAACTGGAACCGCATATACTAGGATGGGCAAGACAGACGCCTTGAACACCCTTTCTATTGTATCACTGGAAAAGTATGGGACAGTGAATGCTAATGTCGAAACAATATAATACACTTTAGCTAACATTTTGTGCAAGAGGTACAGGTAGCCGTAGCTAAATTGCACATAAGAACAGGGTCTGAAGTCGTCATAAATGTTTACCATTGAGGCTCATTACTTGTGCTGGTGTTTTGTTGTTGCTTTTTTGTTGTCAAGAAGACCATTTCACCAGTAACTGTGGACATTGAATCTGGTATCAGTTTGACTTGTACTATATGAAGGACAAATCGTCAGGGAAGTACACTGCAAACGATTAATCCAAAGAAATTGAATTATCTGGCCCAGAAGTACCAATATGACAGCAGTACTAGAATGCCTTCTCTCCTCCCCCCTTCCCCTCCTCAGTTATTTTTCTAGATATTGATTGTATCGTTGAGCTATGCGAGACATTTACCGGCTGCATTGAGTTTTCACCCTACTCTTTACACATCTTCGTTACCCAGGTTGTGAAGATCATCAGGCCCAGCGACACAGCCGGTCGTTACATATCTTACCGTTTGGTCCAGTGATGATGTCCTGTGCAGTCTGACAACCTCTCATGCCACTCACGGGCAAGACTTGTATTTACGAGAACTGGAGATGAGAGATGCGGTCCTCAGGCTGACTGTCTGTCTGTGTTGAGTGAACATAAGGTCTTGGAAAACAGAAAACTGAAGGACATCGTAACATTTATTAGAAAGATCAACAGCGTTTGCTCAAGATGATGAGTTTTAGACTAGCCAATCAGAGAAAAGCAGATCATGTCCATCAGCTGCCTCTGTCTTTGATGTTCCTTTAATAACAATGGACACAGTAACATGACAGTTTGCCAAGTTGATAATGCCTGGTGCAAATGCTTGATCAAGTCGAAGTATGTCACCATTTTGCATCACCATAGAAATCAGTTGCTCCTTACATGTGTCCTTAATAATTTAGGTGTAATGAGTTATCCTGTTGAGAATGTTGCTGAGATCAATTGGTGATGCTTAACATAAATGGAGCCATAATTCCATGAGTTGTTTCACCTTGAAACTGGAACTCTCTCCATTACCAAGAATGTAACAGTTGGATTCAAGTCCCTGTTCATGCCTTTTAACAATATCATTCAACCAAGCTGGATACTAACTTGAAACAAGTTGATTCATGTCACCAATTTGCATCGCCGTATCTTTCTGTTGGAACCGGAACTTTCTCCGATACCCAAAGAAGTAGTGGATTAAGTCCTGTTTAGGCGTTAGACAATATCATTCCACCAAGCTGGATACTTAACCAAGTCGATTCATGTCACACCATTTTTCATCACCATAGATATCTGTTTGTTGGAACTGTAACTTTCACCAACACTAGAATATTGTGAGTCATTGCATTAAGACCCCTTGTTACTACCAACTGATGAGGTTATCAAGCTGTTTGCCAATTCAAGTCATTTGTCGAGCAAAAGTCAATATAGATATAGATCTGTTTGTATATCCCCATTTGCGGTCACCCCTTTTCATGGTCGAACCGATCCATTTCTATGTGGGAGACCTCACAAAAATTTTCAAAATCTAATTCCATTTTGGGGAATGGCATGTTATAAAGTAGGTACAAAAGTAGCTCAAAACCTGGTGAACTACTGAAATCTTAAAAAAAAAAAAATTAAAAAAACTTTTTAAGTTACAAAAAAGTTTAATCAAATGACATCAGATTTGTAGAATATGGGTAAATGACTTTTCCTGCATTATTCAAATAAAGAAAACATTCATCAGACACTATAAATAACCCTCCTCAGGTAACCCTTCTCTCCCCGCCCCCCCCCCACTCCTTATTTAATGTGGACAGGATTTCAAAGGTACAGGGAGGCCAAATTATTAATCCCCCAAACTGATTTAGGTTTTAGGATTTAGATAAGTCAAGTGGGGTTTTCCTCCTGCCATGTTTCCAGCTAAAAGGAGCAATTTTTTAGCCCCCGTTTATTCCGTCTGTGAAGGCATGCGTGATAGATAATGTTTTCCTGGCAATGAGTATACAGTCTGAAAACTTTCTTGCTGTTTATGCCTTTGAACAATATAGCTACATAAAAAAGTAATACATGGAAGGGAACAGATCTATCTACGACTTCCTCAATTGATTCCAACAGCAACACTAGATTTATGTCCGATATGGGATCTGTCCTGATCTATGTCTGATATGGGTTTCTTCCTGATCGTAAATTATTCCAAGAAATCAGTATCGCCAGGCCTATTCCAGTTAGACCAGACATTGCCAGGCTTTGTCATTTCCTGGTATCAACATGCCTTTTTGTTTCTACTCAAGGTTAGCTTAATGGTAGTTGATTCCTGTATATAGTCTATCCGGACATGTTTTTCATATCCTATTGTTTTTAAGTTGTTTACTGTATTTTTTAGTAAGCGTTTAAAAAAAGACATTTTTCTTATCATTTATATCAGTGTTTCATCAATGAAGATTGAACTGAATACAAAGAGCTTTTGTAAACTGAAAAACATTTTGGCATGAAATTATTGTTTAATTTTTTCAATTGATATTGGTATTTCCTTTCTCCCTAATATTGTAGATTTGTGGAACAGTAAATATCCTCCAGTTTAAAATTTATTAATACATTCAATACTATAGCTATTATAATACGGTGGATTTCTGGGGAAGATTCTCTAGCCCTGCCTAACACCAAACCTTTGTCCTTAATATGCTTCCTTCCCCTGCCCTCCCCCTCCCCACCCAATGTTGAGTTTGGATAATAAAAAAATCAGTCACATTTTTGTTCCAATTAGATTAGTTTGTGTCATTAAAGGCATATTGACCATCAATACAAACTTCGGAGTCCCCCCCCCCCCTTCCATAACCACCCTCTATTTTTTACCAAATTTTCTCAAAGGAATATAACCAATGCCCTTAGACCCCTCCCTGAATGACATTGCACCCCCTGCCTCCCCCAGTACACAATGGGGGTAACTAATTCTCCTTCCTTGGCCCATTTCAGCATTGAGAGTCAGTTGAAGTCCAGAGACAATTGTTGCACCCAGTCCCTTGTGGTCTCTTCATTATTCCTTAAGTATATTATGAAAATGAGAATACATTATTCTTTATCCAAATTTCTATGGCCTTGGTGCTGCTACCCCACCCCTGATGTTAGCCTTGTCCTCACCAATGTTTTCCATATGGTATATTGTCCCATACACCCCCACTCCCCTCCCCCCTGTACTTGTTTTTTCTGCAATTGGTCAACGAGGTTGATCGACTGTACTGTGCCGTGTGGTTATTCTATGGTCCATGGATTCATCCGCCGCTGCACGACTTCTACGTGGTACAGTTCGAGATCTGCATCATGGTCGTAAGCATTATTGAAAAAGTAGTGTGAAGTCAATCCATGTGTGTATTTAGATCCTCCTGCAAGCTGGAACTCGCGAAGAAGCCATCATTGGCTTATCAAAGCCGCAAGCTGACCGAAGTCAGTCTCTTAGATTCATATTTAATGTTCCATGATTATGAATTGTCAACAACTCTGTAACTGGACGACATACATTAATATTGGAGTGACTCGAACTCGGGACCTTATGAATGAAAGGCACCGGCAAGGGCATAGGAACCGGGGGGCTGGGGGGTGCCAGCCCCCCCAGTGAAAAATATGGGGGCGGAAGTATCATTCCGCCCCCCCCCCCGCTCCGCAAGTCAGAAAACCCCTTTTTCATTTCCAAATGAGAAAAAAATCTCATTTGGAGCACCAAATTGCATCTAAGGCCAGGTGAAAATGCAAAATTATTTACAAAATGGAGTGGGTGTTGAAAGTGTGCTATATTGCACCAAATTGCATCTGAGGCCACCTGGATATGCAAAAAAAATCCATATGGGAGGGGGACACCGCTTCCCCTTAGACCCCTCCCCCAGGCCGGCCATCTGTCTTCAGCCCCCCCCCCCACTCAAAAGTACCTTCCTACGCCACTGGGCACCGGCCTATGTATAATTCGGCAGATGTTTCAAAATTTCAATGGTGCAAGTGGGTCCAACCCGTTCCCACATCCCCTTCCAAAAATCATCCATATTTTTTTATGTATCGGTAGTAAGGCTCTACATGTACAGCAATAAGAACGGTACAATGTCTACAACAACAGTAGACCTATCAGTACATATCTTGTCTGACTGACCGTCTATTCGTGTGTTGTTGGTTTATTCTTTCTTAAATATCAGTACGTTCAAGTTGTTCATATATATTGGTTATACGCGCTCTCGTGGATTGTGTGGAAATGGATGTTACACGTTTTATTAGTATTTTATTTTTAAAACCTGACGAATATTATTGACTGCAAATAATAAAAGTGCCTGCAGTGTATCTTAAAAATCTCGATTTGTAGTTTAGATTCCGCCGTCGATTGTTTTTGGTTATTTAGTCAATTTAGTTGGTAGTTGTTTTTGACTGAGAGAGAAAAGTAAGACTTTATCAATCAGAAATAAACAAAGAAGCAAACTCGTTGATAAGAATCTTATTGAACATTTGAGGATCGAACAAATGTTGATGATGTTTTTCCTGATAGATTTTTTCGAGTTTTTTTCACAACCGGATGTTTGTCTGTGAAATGATAGTTATCATGGTACAACAACTTCCTGAAACTAGTTGCTTTCTCGTTGAGGTTTATAAAGAAATAGATAGGTTGGAGACATCGTAGTTGCGGGTTCCGCTTTCTGTGCTCAGGAAGAGCATGGGCACCAGAGGCGCAACCACCGCTATGTTTGTACTGTGGAGGCGGGGGGGGGGGGGGTGGGATGCAATGTCATTCAGGGAGGGGTCTAAGGGCATGGGTTTTATTCCTTTGAGAAAATTTTGGTAAAATATAGAGGGTGGATAGATGCAAAATGGTGCTATATTTTGCAACTTTTAAAATCATGTGATGTATGTAGGCTATATCCTGTTCACTATGAGATTCTTGTTCGTAGTATTCTGTCCACCAGTCAGGCGGGGGGGGGGGGGGGGAGTGACTATACCTAGTTGCGCCCCTGATGGGTAGAGTACGCCGCTCACAAAGTCAGCATACCAGTTCGACTTGAAATCAGAATAAAGCACTGTAGGCATCGTTTGCAGGCACAACCCGAAGAAACCGATAATCTTTGTCTTTTTCAAATGCAACTCAAGTAAACTTGATAGAAAAATTTATTGAAATACCTAACGAAATATTCGCGCAACCCACAACCTCCTTATAATTGTGTGCCTTATTTTCCTTTCACATAAAGTGGAGCTATAGTGTGTTGTCTTTACACAAATGCAAATGTTGATTGAACTATATCCGTAAATGCTGACGAAAACTTGAGTCAAACCCTGAGAGTTTAACAATGATAAGTAATTAATCCCAGTTGTTCCCTCATCAGCCACCCACCCCTCCTCCTTTGTGAGGGCAGTATGTATTATATTTGTCCTAACTGCTGTTCTAAGGCCTGCTTCATTTGTGATAACTATTTGAAGGAAACAACTTGAGAGAATCACCCGACCCCCATCTTCCCCACCCCATATCACCATTTGTTTCTGCAGGTCGGATACCAATTTCACCATCTATGGTAATCGTCACTTTTCTGAAATGTTCTGTCGTGCCCCTAATTTAAAACGGGAACAAAGCCATATAGGTTCACAGTCTTTCCCATCACCTTTCCTACCCGTATACATATTATTATAGAATATCAGTTATAAGAATAGGTATACTGTGTGTCATGAAAGGGAAACTGTATGTAGTTGACTTCCACGGCGTCGTATGTGAAAAAGCATATTGGGAGGGGGAGGTGAGGTGACAGGGGAGGTGAGGGGACAGGGGGAGGTGAGGGACAGGGGGAGGTGATGAGACAGGGGAGGTGAGGGGACGGGAGGTGAGTGGACAAGGGAGGTTAGGGGACAGGGGAGGTGAGAGGACAAGGGAGGTGAGGGGACAGGGGAGGTGAGGGGAAAGGAGGTGATGGGACAGGGTGACGAGACAGGGGGAGGTGAGGGGACAGGGGGAGGTGAGGGGACAGGGGAGAAATGGGACAGGGGAGGGAGCGGCAGGGGAAAGGGGAGCAGAGGAGGGGGAACTTTGGTTGGTATCGTCAATCAAATAGTCACGGAAACAAAGGACAGCTTTAACTTTTAATTGATCACATACGTATATGCATGTATACCTGCGTGCGAATGAAGGTGGTTACATGTTTGCCCCTAATATATGACATATGCCTATTGATTATAAACATGTCATTTGTTTTTGTTCATTGAGATCCGATGGTAACTGAACGTGTCGAATGTAAAATTACGTTTTGTCAGTGAAATACACCCGTGCAGGTGCCATAATTGAGCTATTTCAGGAATGTTTTAACGAGTCTCTCATTTCACAAGTTATTTTATGAAGTCAATCTGGGACATTGAGTTTACATAATTGTAACATAGTTACGGTTAGGAAGTCGAGTTAAAAGAAACACTTCTATACAAATGGAAGTGGGCTAAAATAGCAGATAAAATTGCAGACAAATTGATTACGTCAACATGTTTTGCACATGTTTTGCTCACATCTGCATGGGGAACGACATTCGAATAGCGCGTATTACCTGGATGATATGAACTATTTAATATTTAAGTGGTTTGACTGTACCGCAACTGACAAAGCAGAATTTCTCAGCCCCAAAACCGTCGCTGCATCTTTGGTCTCGCTTTTCGAATCTTTTACGCAATCATAACAATCGGGGTTATAAAATGCGGGTAATACAAACTGGCACATGTCGGCGTAGGGTCCAGGGGCCCCGTCATACGGCATGCTGGTGGGGTGAAGGCTGGTGCCCTGAAGGTTTGTGGTTTCCATATATTACCATAACTTATATCAACTTCAAATCAGCAGAATTATGGAGGGTAGCCGTAAGTAAATTATTGTCAGGAGAAAAAAAATCTTCCTGCCTCAGCTTTTCTTTTCGAAATGGCAAATTAAATTTGGAGGGAACCAGGGGAGGAGAACCATGCCCCCCCCTGCCCTTGTGACGTCACTGTTCTTGTCTTATTGGCAAATACGTTAATTGTTATGTTTAGTATAACTTGTTTTGCACGATAAGGTCTACACTAAGCCATTGAAAACAATTTAAATCAACACCTTAAGCAAACTCCCAAATGAGTATCTTTTTGGCACTGAAAGTTGCCACAGGTATGATATTTTCCCCCAAAAAATATGATACATTGTGAAACAATTTAGCAAACATCTCAGTCGGGTAATCCCTAATTTGTGCCGATGTTTTTCTTACATAGGCTGTTCCGGCATAAGGTACTCATACTCCCACGTCCCTCTTCAGAGAAATCCTAGATCTAGCAACCGCCACTGAAAATATTACCCGAAAGTCTTTATTATAGTGTTAGCAACTTTGAATCAGCTAAAAAGCTAAAATTTGCGACAATGTTCCTCTAGTGCCATTTATGGCCAAACCAACACCCAACCGTAGAGAAATAAGATATTTGTCCTTGAAAAATCTTGTGATATATTCTGTAAAAGCGTTATTTGAGGCAAGAGCAGGACCATCAGTGAGTATTACTGATTTATATTGACAAGTTTATCTTCGTGCTTTTGAAAAGTTGACCTTACGATGTGCCTTAGACAGGGCGATTGATAGTCCAGTCGTTTTGATTAATGATCCCAAAGTGGTAAACGTATACAACATAAAAGGCCTACACGCTTAATACAGAATTTTGATATGTCATAGTCCACGCACGACAAAAAGAAAAGAAAAGAAGGGGAGAAAATGGAGTGCTAGCAGCCCTGTAGTTTTTCTCTACATATATAGGTATTCCATATTTTTTTCTCAAAAGATGTTCTGCTTTTAAGTACGATAAAATCTCTGGAATGCACCTTTAAGGCTAAATTAACGATGACGTCGGTTTCCCCGTACTAGGCTCAAAGTTAATTTTAATGCATTATTTTATCACTAACTCAACCCAAACATGTTATTTAACTTGATATAAACAACAGATCACTCTCGGATGACTTTCGACACAAGTTTATCTTGACAAATATGTAATGTATTGTTAAGATTTTATTTTAGTCCACAAAAGTCATTATGTTTTCCTATCTGTTTTTTTGTGTTGTATCTGAAGAACTGACGTGAAAAGTCAATACAATGTTAGACATAATCGTCCGCTCCCTTTAATAGATGGGTCATAGATGTTTATTTCGCAAAAAAATAAGAGCGTTTTCAGAATTACACTGATATCTACATAACTACATTTCAAACTCTATTATTATTATTATTTTCTAAATTCATCCTTAAAAAGTGATGAAGATATTCTATACTTTAACCAACCGAAAAGACTTTTAACATATTTTAGAACTAATTTGTATGCCAGGAAATTCATCATCCTTAAAACAAAAAATTACCATAGATATACAGACCTTCACTTCTACGTGAATACGACGTAAACACTTCGACATCTCTTAAACGTTTCCATATGGCCGTTATGTTTTTTCCCCTTCTGTTTCTTTTAACCTGATATAGTTTTCAGAGTTTTACAGGATATTTCTTCCCTACCTTGTTTTTCCCTGGGTGTAGCTCGTTAATCGAAATCACGCTACGCTTAGTTCATATAAAGTCAAAGTAGCTAAGATAACTAAGAAGTATAGTTCATCTTTCAATTTCCAAAAATTTCGTTTACAGCTCTCAGTGGTGTAATGGTTGCATGAGAAGGAATGTTCAGTACTTTAACATCTGTGTACCACTTGGCAAACAGGGGGCAAACAGAGTCCCATGTGGGAAATATGTATACAGTAGTATATGCTTATGATTCTTGTATATACGTGTTTATACATATCGAACTGCCTAAGTTAAATTAGTATTTTATACGTACAGTGTACTGTAGGTTATTTTAGACGGAACCCATGTAAGGTTTGTAGAGACGATAAACAGTTTCGGTTCCAGGTTCAAGTTATATGTTCGATTATTCTCGTCTGTTTCCTCCTCGAGCAGAATGAACACTGACTGATTCCTAACATTTACGTAACAACTTGTAACAAAACAGCTTGCAGACGAGAAACATGGACACCCCACAACGTGGGTGAATCCTTCTCTTTAACAACAACAACAATAAAAACAATAATAACAACTGCAACAGCAACAACAATAATAATAAT
>KN882612.1:94165-107710 GCA_000934455.1 Apostichopus parvimensis
AATAATATCACAGTCCCCTTTGTCAAAATGCTAGAGAGCCCCTTCCTCTGCTGGAAAGCCTCTACCAATCAATTCTCAATAAAAATCGAACATGAATATTAACATAATAATTCAAATGGAATACAGAGAGTCAAGATAATTTAATGAATTCTGTGTAAAACAGTGTTATGTAATCTAATGTTTGGGTAAACTATGCATAAAGCTAGGAAAATATTTCAGTGCAATTTATTCTGCAAAACAACCTTTTAAAGATGTATTTTTTGTTGTTGTGAGAAATGCATGTTGAGAATTCCAATAGGCTATCCCATCCATCCCATGACGTGATATGGGTAACTACTCTTATTGAGAACACGTATCTGAACTGATACCTGCGCACACAATATAAGTATATATATTTAGGACTGACAACAATACGTGTGTGTCTGCACTTGTTTTGTATTCTGACTGACTAGGGCTTAAACAAAGAAATTGCGAGTCCTCAGACGGAAAGAATCACCAGGTCCTCAGAAAAATTCTTATTGTTAATGGATATTGTTAATATTAGGTAGGGTACGTGGACTTAAAGAGTGTAAAAAACAACGGGGTCCTCAGTGTGAATGTAAAACACACCTGGGTGTGTCTGTGTCTGTTTAGAGTAGTTTTGAGAAGGCTGTGTATATGGAGGGAGGGGGGGGGGCTTGAATTTGGGTTATCTCTAACATTTCTGTTTGCTGATATGGATGATATATTTGCTGAACTCCAGTATGTTTGTTAGTTTTGATCCTCTTATCAAGTACTTAGTGGAAAGAACCGTATCTAGACAGGTCGTATCTTCATTTCTGTGTATTTGATGTTATATCGACCTCCAGGTAGATAAAACCAGTATATGCTTGATAAATCATCTGCTGCAGTATAGTTACCATTGAGGTTAGATGTTGCACAGTTCTTGTACCACCAGGCACCATGGTAATAAACAGCACAGTGAAAACTGTCTGATTTATCATTGTCCCTGTCAGAGGTACCGAAGGAAGAGTTATGATGAGAAGTCAAAGCATAACCACCAGGGTATTCTCCATCTATGTCTGTGAATTAAACAAGTAAAGATATTCTCTTAAATTACAATCCATCACAATTAAGGGACCTATCACAATATAGACACATTAAACAATTAGTAAATATGATTGGATATATGTTGCATCTGTAGTGTGATATCTCTACATATCACTACACAACAGAACATTTATGCTTAATCTCTGTGACAGTTTACATCACATATCACAGTTGAATTTGAGTTATGTTATATCTCAGCATGTCACTGTTAGGAAGTTGTGCACGTCTTTGTGTGATGCCTTAGCATGTCACTGTAAGAACATTTTGCTTGGTTTATACGTCTTATCATATCACTGTCAGTAATTATGCTTGGTTTATGTGTTGTCTTAGCATATCACTGTATGTAGTTATGCTTGGTTTATGTGATGTCTTAGCATATCTCTGTCAGTCATAATGCTTGGTTTCTGTGTTGTCTTAGCATATCTCTGTCAGTCACTTTGCTTAAATTATGTGATGTCTTAGCATATCACAGGCAGTCATAAGGCTTTGTTTCTATGATGTCTTAGCATATCACTGTCTGTCCTTTTATGTGATCGATGTGTTATTTCACAGCTCTTAACAACAATAAACTTAATAGTTTCTTTTTAACTTGTAATTTTATATTTAAACATATTAATTAACCCAGGATTCCCCAGGAACCATAGTGTAAGTTAATCCAATAACTGTATATCCTGCTTCTTAGGACTAGTATAGTTATTACAATGATAGCAAATAATTTCTCACTCAATTGTCTGGATTTTTATGCCTTGTTAATGTTGCAATGTAACAGGAAGGAATATTCTCAGGCAAATATAGTGCTGACTTTGTGGACACCCACTCTGGAGTGAAGATAGCAGCAGACATGAGCTAGGTTAATCCAATATCTGTTCAAGGTTTGCTCCTACAAACTAAGGCAGCAATTAATAGGATCTTTTCATGGATGAGCGAAGCATTAGCTGAAAGTGTTGTGTATCTTGGGTCAATAACACATCCTCACAGCAATTTGTACCATGAAGGTATTTTTTTCTTTAAATTTGGTGATACTTTGGTAAATTTATGCAGACCTACTAACTGGTGAGTGAATGATGTCATCTGGGAATATGAGCTGAGAATGTTTAATTTATCTTTCATAATATTTCAATCATCCATCGAAACAGGAGGGGAAAAAGTATTGCATTTAATTAAATTCTAACTACAGAAAAAGATTGAAAGCTAAGTAAACATTGCAAATGTGTCAGGTCTCAAGTGTAAACCGACAAGAAGATTATATAATAGCCTAAGTAAAGCTTTCAAAGACCAGCTACCCAGATGTCATCACAGACCACACACTGTGCCCCACTTCAGATAGTAAGGAATACTTTAGCTGTCTAAATAGGTTACATACAGACAACCATATCTTTAGGTAGGGGCAATATGGCTTGGTTCCAGTGGGCCACGCCTAGATAAATATGCATGTTTGATTTGATACAGATATGGGTGAAACACTGAATAAACATAGATAAGTCTTACAATTGATCCAATAAAGTACCATGACACTCGTGTTCGAGACATGGGATAAAAACACAATACCACAGAGAAACACAAATGTTTTTATTATAGGGGCGGCCTGTAAATGGGTAACATTACAGCCTGAACAGTCCATGCCTCTTATAAGTTATTCAGTGGTGAAGAGCATTGCTAAAGAGACACACAAAACCAGCATGTGATAGGATTTTTTGTTTACAAAATCTGCTCAAAAATTAAGGTCACCCTTTCTGATTTTTTGCTGCCAAAATATGCACCTTTTATAGAGGTAGTTTGTTGAATGCCTGACACATGCGACGAAGCCCAACGCTTTCCAACTTTCTGACGGTTTCGCATTTTGACTTCTGAAAAAGCATCGGGTAATCCCCTTTAATCCCTGACAATACTGACTGTCTATTCATGAAGGGATTATCTCGATTTTAATGCCCCCTAAAAGCGATGAAAAGCGTCGGTAATCCTGAAGGTTTATGAACTAACAGACTGGAGAAGAAATAAGCCCTGTTAAAAGGCAAGCTTTGAACGCTCACTTAAAATATGTTAAAGGTTTTAATGGAAAGATGCAGTAAGCCCAACCAAAATAATGAAAAGAACGACTATCGCAGCTCCCTCCCTTTTTAATTTCAAACAGCTGATGATGCCACTTTAAAAACGAGTTTTCCCCAGAAGTGTAATATATTTTAAACATGGTCACAAAGGGAATAAGTACAATAGAATAATGAATTAAAAGGGTTGTTTAGACTTGTAGACTTTCACGGAATGGTTCAGGCGCGGAAATGGATTTCGTTTTACCTATAATAAGGCTAAAATTATTACCATGCGTAACAAAGAAACATATCGCGCTTACCACAGAACTGGACAAATTACCATGTAGCAACACAAATTGTATTGAAAACCAAATGAAAATATAATCCGTATATTCCATAGCGGTGATAACAAGATATTTTCATCTATGCGATAACGTATAAAACCATTTGCCACCATCCCCATCCATAAAGTAACATACTCTGCCTCTCCACCCTCCCATTGCTAAAATAACTGAAAAAAAGTTGCTTTAAAAAATGTATATCGCCTTAAAACTGTTAATGTATTTGTTTTACAGAGGTCACAAAAATTCTTCTAAAATTCTTACCACAGCTATTAAAGTTGCATGCCAATGAACTTCCCTGGTAATCAAGGTCAAGGGGTGACTACGTGGGTTGCTTAAAAAATGAAGGTGACGCAGCTGGCTGCCCTAAAGAAAAACATAACACGATAAAATATACTTACCGAGTATATTATGAAACAAACAGAACATGACATTTAATAGTACAGTGAACTTGTATACAACAAACACAGAGAGAAACCTATAATTTGGACAAACCTGCAGTTCCACTGAAAGCTCCCAGTCCAGACAGTCTGTAATTGTCACTTTCATCTTTGATCCGGAACAAGTCAAACTTTGCGTAGTATGGAGCTCCATCTTTGTTCACCATATCAACCCGCAGTTGATAGTCACCTTGATTGGTGAGGTAATACAACTTATCATTTCCCAGCCAAAACTCATGGTCCAGCTCACCAAAGCCTTCTTTATAGCTCGTCCAGATACGATAGAAGTCAACGGATCCATTAACACGACGTTGGAACACCTGTGTATAAGGTAAAACGAAAAGAGTAGTTTTAATAATAATAAGGAATACATTTATTTCAATAACATTTTCACTGAGAAGTGGACTGTTTTACTTATGTTACATAAAGAAAAGGATGACCTCTTAATGAAGCAGTAATTGACAATGTTCCAAACTGAAGTCCTACATCCTCATATGTAATTTACCCTTCTGTCAGTGGCATGGGATTCCCACAAAGTATCTACAGACTGGTTATTATCCGAAACAGTACTCAACAACCTTGAGACCCACATGCCAGGATCATCCATGAGGATTGAGCCAGCACCCACCAGACCCCACCCCCCACCATAACTCAGAAAAGATGCTCAGAAAGCTACAGTAGTTTGAATTATGGACTTGATGTTTAGTAAAAGAAACAAAAACTGTAGATAAATGTTCTTACGTCTAGAAATTACCAGCGACCCACCAAACTCATTTTGTGACCCATAAGTCTTAATTTCATCATCTACTTTGATTTGATTTGATTTGATTTATTTGTTTTTCACGTGTAAATTTACAGTGTGAAGGAAGTCTTCCAAAAAGCGTACAACAGCTTAACAAAGTAGAAGACTCCCTGTATAAAGAAAAGAAGAAAAGTATTTACATATCAATACAAAATAGAATAATACGACGAATAATACTTTCGAGTCAACACTTGCTAGGTTTGGTAAAGGTGAGACCCCACCTTAAAACCAGAACGCATTGACGTTTCCATGAGGTAGTTGGCTGTTTATTTAGGGAATCTAATACATGAAGCTTTTCTTAGGATATCACGCTAACAAGGCCTAAACTAGAATGTGTGTGACGTTGTACCTGAACTGACTTACATTGCAAAGTGAATTTCACCATCTACCATAGTTGATTGTACACACACCAGGACAGAAAACTGTAGAACTGATGTCTGCGTGTGTAATATAAATCGTTAGACCACTATTGGATATTGTTGCGTAAACATATTAACTCTGTCCCATTACAAATAATGGAATGTTATTGTCAAACTTCCATACAATTTGGACGAGAAACATTCTCAAAGATTTTGGCTCAGCTCTGGTTTGAATTGAAATGCCCATTACCCCATTTCCCCCTTTATGATTACTTCAACAAATCTAGAATGACCTCATTATCTGAGAGAAAGAGCCTACTATTGTGACAGGCAGATTAATTTTGTAATACACTCTAAATATGTATCAAGTGAGCAACTCTGACATTCCCCAATTAATAGATACTGTAATCAAACACTGTAATAACCACAAGTGGACTGGAACTGTATAGGTTCAAAATTAATAAAGAAAAGTAAGATTGAAAGGAAGATGCAAAGACCAATGGGAAGAATATCAATAAACTGATACCATCTGCATGGTTTCATTAGAGTAATCACAAGTTGATTGAGTTGGCAATTGTTTCTAATTCCAGAGGATGCTAAAAGGTATATTTGTTTCTGACAAATTCACTGCCATTGCAAATGTATAGGTAGGAACAGAACCCATCACCCTTGCGTCAAAAACTACTTCCATATCACAGTGATTCTGCTGACCAGTGTGAATTCGTAATTACACATATTAAACATATCGTATATACTGTAGGATGTCATTCTAGACTTACCGTCCATCCTCCTCCTTCAGTCATATTATACATATACAATATATCGTCTATACTATAGGATGTCACACTAGACTTACCGTCCATCCTCCTCCGTCAGTCATATTATACATATACAATGTATCGTCTATACTAAAGGATGTCATACTAGACTTACCGTCCATCCTCCTCCTTCAGTCATATTATACATATACAACATATCGTATATACTGTAGGATGTCATATGTACTACACTTACCGTCCATCTTCCTCCGTCAGTCATATTATACATATACAATATATTGTCTATACTATATGATGTCATTCTAGACTTACCGTCCATCCTCCTCCGTCAGTCATATTATACATATACAATATATCGTCTATACTATAGGATGTCATACTAGACTTACCGTCCATCCTCCTCCGTCAGTCATATTACAGAAGACATCAAATGACGTCCCATTCCAGTTAGTTGGTGTGATGGTGTAGATGCCATTGGTAGTTTGACCAGCATTGAAGACATCCAAGCAGTCTTTCATCTAATAATAACATAACAAGTTACTTAATAGCAAGCAAGCAATCCATGAAGTGACATATCTTATCCCAATTATGGATAATATATGACCTTTGACAGCAGTACATGAACATTCAGCTTTTTATTTATACTTTTATTGGAGTATTAAAATAGCTAACAAAAATCCTACAGAACAATATGCTGAATGAGGAAGAAACATTAACGTCACATGGAGAGGTGGTTACTCATCCTATATACACTCAATGCACAGACATTTTGTTTGGGGGTAATTCAGGCAATCTGGAAACATTGATGCCTTGATACTTTGTGTCAAATCCATTGCAAATCTGTGACGATTCTAAGCTATTACAAACCGAATGTTCTAATTAGTCCTACTGATAGTGTTGATGTTGCCAAGATTCATGGAATGTACTTTAAATGCCAACCACAACATCAAGACTTCTCTCCTACAAAGAGTGACATCATAACCGAATAGTTTCATGGGTATCTTTACTATTTGGATGATAAAGGGGGAAAAATATCCCAATTTCAGTATTTTTTCTATTTATTTACAGTATTCCAAGCTTATTTCTTTGCTTTTTCTGTGATATCTCTATAGTCAACACTGGAAGTGATCATTTACAGCCAACATACAGTATTGTACAACAAAGCAATATCATAATTGCTCAGATCATCATCAAATTTTGAATCTAAAATCTTACTCCCGAAACATAATATTCTCTTACTTCGAAATTGTATGTAATTAAGTATGTAATTCTCACCACAATAGAAGGATCATCATCAGTAGTGGTTTGCTTTGAGGTGGTCTCCGCTGATTCGCTGGCTATTGTTAAAACAAGAAAACGAAAGCAAATATCTTGTTTTGCTGAGTCTTTACATCAAGTACGATAATTTTGTGATAAAATAATGCTGTACTATTTAAGTGTGCTCAATTTTGAAGTTCCTCCAGACAGATCCTTTTAGAGATCAGTTCTGATAAATACATACGTCTCATGGCTTGTCTACCGTGCCAGCGTATTGGCAAATTCTACCAACAATTCCAAGTATGATGGTATAATACGGTAAACTAGGGATGGTTAGGGCAATAATCGTTCTTTGGTAGGATAGCTTTGATAAAGCTCTCGCTGATTTTGCTATTCTTCAGCTTCAGATTTCATTGATGGTTTCACCAGATTACACCAGAAATAGAGAGAATTATACTTGCAAAGGTCTGGAGAGTCTAACTGCTCGTAACAAGGAAAAAGTTCCCTTACTTACGGCAGTTTACCGTATAATTCCCCTGGGCGCAATAACCCACGAAAGTGTCTGTAGATACAAAACTGATGTTTACTTGATCTATTGCACATGGCAATTTGTGCAGTTTCCGATAAGGCTTTGTAGATTATAATTGGGATAGAAAAAGTGGTTACAATTTAACTAACAAGGACAGCGACTACAGTGTCTATCACTGCAACTACATAAGTATAACACAGTACGCGACTTAAGGGAACACAGTGAGTTACTAACACCAACAAAACAAGAGGGCAATCTACTGTCTTTGCGTTAAGTTAGGGTGGTATGGTGATTACAGTGAACTAATGCATAGCTTTGTATCTATAATATTATAGGTCTAACAATACAGGCTAACCATATAGTTTTGACAGATTGGTAGCTATCAGTAAGTCAAAATAAATGTGACAGGGAATAAAATAGTGATTTCGAGCTTTGAAAACTGTTATTGGAAAGATTTGAAAAGCAGGTTTGTGGCCTGTTGGTTAATGCCATGAAAGTATATATACATACCAGTACAGACATTGAACAGTTTTAACCAATGCAAAGTAATACATGGAGAAATAAGTTTGAAAGACACAAGTGACTTAACTTAACGATGACGTCTTCACTCATCATTACATGTAGTTTAAATATGCAGGGGTCAGTTGAAAGACAATATGGTTCTTTACCACTATTGAAAATTAGGTCATAACAGTGGAGTAGGGTTAGGTCATGTCGGTCTGTCGGGTCACGTCGGTCAGTGGGGTCATTGTCTGTCAGTGGGGTCACTTCGGTCAGTCGGGGCAGTGGACAGCTAGCTTAAAGGATGGCTTTAGGTACAGAATTAATTTTGATATGTTGTAGACCATTTATAATGTATATTTCTATCAGTCAAGGTTGTATTTCTATTGCACAGTCGTAATCATCTGAGTCTCATCAATTTAAGTGCCTGGACTATGTAGTCTAACATGCAGAGGCCATTGTTAAGTCAGCTCATGTTGTGATACAATACAATAAACATGATAAAACATACATACAATTATTGTGGCCTCAAATAATATGTACAGTAACTAACAAGGAGTTAGATGTTTGTCAAGGCAAATATGGTGTTTAATAAAGTCAACCAAGGATACAATGTTGTTTATATGAAGTAAATAACATGTTTTGGCCCATTTAATAGAGCTTAAATAAAAACAATGGCTTAAAATATTAACATTTAAGCCAGCACTGAGGAAGCAATATCATCATCAATTTAGCTTTAACATCGTATTCCATGGCTTTTGAAGCGTACCTATATCTTATATAGCAAACCACCTTGAAATTCGGAATAGCCAAAGAAACCCCACACTCCACAGTGCTAGTCTAAAAATGTTTCCTTTTCTAGAACATTTCAAGATTAAAAGGTCTCTTTCGAAGTCATCCTTTCACTGACCCAACAATCTTCGTAGTTTCTGATATTTTCCTTACATCATTATGATGTAACGTCATCACAAAAAAGCAGTTACTTTTCATCATGAACTAAACTTATCAGTTCAACTTCCAAGGTGTAAACAACATTTCCATAAAGTCAACTTGGCATTTGATTTGAGGGAAACTTGTCTCAAAAGAAGCTCATGTGAGCTTGTAAAAGCCTTCAATAGTCTATTACATACAACTTCAAAACTTCACTTTTGACCTCAACATAAACGTATATAATCACCGATATTACCTTGCTCTGCGGTTGATTCGGAAGTCTTGTATTGACGGTTCGTGCATTTAAAGTGTCCAAGAACTCGAGAATCGTCAGCTGTTTAGATTAAACAAAACCAAAACTGAAAGTGACGATGTGAGGGACATTTTAAATTGGCAAACTTCTTCAGAATACAAAGAAAATTTCGCTCAAAAAACAGAAGAACAAGCTGACATCCAAATGTGTGATAGATGACATCAACACTTTCATTTTAAAAACGATCGAACCTGATCAGTGTCCCATTACACAACATTCATAGTACTCATACTTTATAAACCAACACATCAAAAGCATAGACTATGACCTTATATTGGTAAACATGACTTTTCGCTCTGACTTTTCGCCTTTCGTTTCATGAATGAGAAATCATTCTTTCTGAGTGTCCAGGAAGATCGCTCTTTTGAGGAGTGAATTTCACTCTTTGGCAAAGGGTGGCTTCAAACCAAAGTAGCTGTAAACAAGTGATATATTCGTTTCATTCGGAGATGAAGTTTGCGGACTCCTCGGACACCCAAACAGTGGCATTTCCAAAATATCTATTGTTCCATTTGGCAAGATATCATCATATAAAAAGTCATGTCTGGGGGCAGTTGTCGTATTGTAAATCTGCGATGTCATCATGATGCCACTAGGATCTAAAATCTGTTACTTTCTCTTTGTTTTTCTTTCCATATTACAAGGTTAATTGTCAACAGTGGTGAAACTGAAACCTGCAATACCATCATTACAGTTCATGTTTCCAATACTTTAAAATTCAATATTTGCAAATCCGTCTTCATTACATACACTAAACATTGAAATAAGTAAAGACACATAAAAAACTTGCAGCGTGTGCGACTCGATGACGTCACATGATTTAGACTTGATCAAGTCTTCTGCCATGTTTTTGAAGTTGTACACTAAAGCTAAATGATATCTCCCAAGTGGGATAATATTTTCTTGGCCGCCTGGGGGTCTTCACTCATGACTTTGACAGTATCCCTATCAAGATGACATACATATTTATCATGATGATTCAGTTTGTGTCTACTTTTGTAAACTATTCTGATTTTATGCATATTATCTGTCCTGTGAGATTGGACACTGAAACTTTGTACTCTGTAATTAAGTTTATATGCTTGAGTACTTTACAAAGGTACCGTAGCATCAAAAGAACCACGTACAGTGTAGATTCCAAAATTGTGAAGTACCTTTGTATATGAATGGTACGCGTTTGTGTCACAAACTAGTCAGACAAATTTAATTGAGTTGTTCATACTTGCCAGTTAAATATAACAAATGGCGAAAGAACTCACTAAATACAAACAGGTCAGTTTCTATGATGTTATGCATTTACTGAAGATGGTGACATTTTTGTTATTGAATTCAACATTAATTTGTGACATTGCCCACAATTTGCTAACATTCCCTGAGTCACAAAATACCATTCTTTGCTTAGGGAAATGTGGACCTTTGAAAATAAGGGAGTGCGGATGGGGGGGGGGGGATGGGACAGGAGGGTGAGGGATGTGCACTCACCCATTACATATGTATATAGGCCTAACAATGGCAATGTCCATTCAAAAATAGTAATCTGAGGTTTCAAAGCAACTGGTTGAATTGTTAACCAAATTTAAAAAGATGAACTCAATATAACTACCATAAACTGAAACTGAAATATGGCAACATTTCTCTACTTCTGACAGCCCCACTGTGCATAAATTTGATAAAAATTCACAATCTAAAGAATATTTTTTAGTACTTTTCGTTTGTAAGACTCACACATTCACGACAAGGTTTTTTTGCAAAAGATTTGGCCCATTTGTAGAGATCAAGCAAATGAAAAATTCTAACAGCAAACATCCAGTTCTGAGTCCCAAAATAGTCACCCGACTCACCAGGAGCACATGGCTTGACCTCAATATGGAGCCTACACAGTGAACAATTTTCTCTGAACTCAGTGCAAGGGAAAATATTACAAGTCAAGGCTACATAGGGAACATAGAGAGAGATAGACATTATGGAATGGTGCTGGCATGGTAATTGAGTAGAACATGTAGCAGAGCAAATTACCTGTACACACTTGTTTTAAAGTTCAGTAATGAACAGAAAGGTCAAAACATCTACGTACCAATGTATGCATCCGATTGATGTTTTGATAATCGACCAAAACTATAACAAAGACTGGATACCTTGCTTTAGCTTAAATTTTTCGTTCGCATGTAGTCAAGTCCTTTTTTTTCCGAATTATCAAGTTCTTGAGGTTCTGTACTGTATACAACACATGAATGTTAGTTTAATAATTGCATTGTAATCATGCTTTATTTATCGTTCCATCAACTTGTAAGCAACATTCATTGATCATGCTCTCTTCATCCAGGGGCGTATCCAGGATTTTCTAACCCGGGGGGAGCGAATTACTATCTAAGCGGAGCGCCACCATCGGTTGGCGCGCAGCTTATATACAAGAAAATTTCTGGTTTTGATACCCTCCAGATCACCGGAAATGGCACTTCTCGGGCTTGAAATGACCAACCAGATGTACACTTTTGCCTGAGAACCAAGCATTTCCGCATATTTTTTTTTCCAACCATAACCTTTTTGAAGATTGTCACCAGTTACACATCATGTTCGACCTCATCGCATCTCCTGTGGATCATTGCTTTTTGTAGGTGATTCTACGTCGCGGCCCACAATACCCGTAAGCCCCACTTTTCAAGGTTTTAAGCCCATTATTTGTTCAGAATTTGAAACTTCACAATTCTCGTGAATAAGTTCACTTCAAAACATACCCATAATGTTGCACAAAGTTTCATCTATGGACCACCAATACAGAAAAACCTCCTTCAACCCCTAACAGCCCGGTCAAAAGTAGAGGGAAGTTTTATGAAGAATGGTGGTCAGGGAATTTTCGAAAATTCAGACACAGTTAATTTATTGGTGTACAAATATTGAAACCTCTTATAACGGCTACTATACATCTTCGTTGAACTACCAGATATTTCCGAAATCGAACACTACACACATCTACAGTTTGGAGGCTGTTCATCCCGGAACGCCATTTTCATGCTCACTGATATGATGTGATATCTGCTGTTTGCTTTAAAAATGCGAATAATTGAAATAATACTGAAATAAGTAACTATCATCTGTTTATTGTGCAATGCTCCACCAGTGGCGTAACGATGAGCCTGGGGGGCTCATGTCCCAAATGGGCCCCCTATTAGGAGGTCCAAGCAAGGGCATCCACAGAAATGTTTAAAAGGGGTGGGGAGGGATCAGTAGGTCATAAATGTGTAACACAATACTTGATACTATCTAAGCGGAGCGCCACCATCGGTTGGCGCGGAGCGTACGACGATTTTTTTGCCAAAAAAAACTCCTAGATCGTCGGAAAAGACACTTCCCGTTCAAGTTGCATTTACACATCGGTTATTTTGAGATCTCATGTCTTAGGATTTTGACAATCAATAATTTCAGTAATGCATTATGGGTCCGTATGCAATTAACATAACTAGAGAACTGTTGGTTGGGGGAAATCATTGAAATGTCAAATGCTTAACATTTTTTTTAAAATTTTCCAGGGGTAGTGGGCAAGTGGGCACTTGCCCACTACCCCTACTGTATGGATTATAATGGATGGATGGATTACTGTACAAATACAGTAATCAAACCTTAGCATAGGCCTAATTTCGGCTGAACTTTGTCTCCATGTAAGCCTAATTTCCTGTGCTTTTTACTTACCAGATACCCCGAAGGCATCTTTATTCTTACCTTTTATTATTATATTTATTTGAAAGCCCTGCCTTCTTTTTCCAATGAACGCAGTTTCAAGTCTGTTGGGTGTTGGGTTATTGTTTTAGAATTTTTCAAAAAAATCATATGTCCCAATGTTGTACTCAGTACAACATTGGCTGGAATTGGGTTTTAAATTATATACTTCTTTTTCGATTATAATAATAAATAACACAACTAGCTCGATACAGACATTAATACCAAATGAGCCCATGATCATGATGTCCGTATTCCGCATCACGTGAAAATATGCATATTATCGTGTTCAGTCTTTGCATGAGTTTTTCTTTCCCATGTAAACGGGACCTCCCTATCCAAAGAGGTATACCCTTTTTCTGTGCATCAGTATAGCGGGGGCCCCCTTTTGGTCGGGGCCACCTGCTCAGCACGGTCCGAGCCCATAGGAGTTACGCTACTTTGCCCCACATTCTTTTCATTTC
>KN882612.1:107760-118878 GCA_000934455.1 Apostichopus parvimensis
GTTACGCTACTTTGCCCCACATTCTTTTCATTTCGAAGACGCACAGTTTCAAGTTCATTACACACTGAAGGTTTCGATTCTCTATCTGCCTTCAGATAAGGGAAGATCTTGGGTTTTGTTATCCCTAGATATCGCTAGATATTGCTAGATATCCATACAGTACAGTTCCCTTGGGATTTCTTGGATTTTCGGGGCCTGATCTTGGGAAATTGCAAAGTCGGAAGTGGTCACACTCCATGTAGGTGTGTGGTGTGTTGCCGGATTTTGTCAAGGTCTTGGTACTACGGGCGAAGGTCATTAATTAAGTTTCGTAACTCATCGGGAAGCGATTAGAGGAGTGGGGCGTAGGGTTGTGGGCGCGCGTTTTCATGCAAATGGGAACAATCTCAAGAAGTGATGGGTGCGTCATGTTCCCCGACGACTCGGTCGAGTTCGAGACCAGCCACAGTTGGTTTCACAGCACAATTGTACAATTTAAGGCGTCCATACACACACACGCGTTATGATATACTATATATAGTATATATACATATATATCTACATCAGTGAGAGAGGAAAATGGAAACGTCAAAAATGGAGTTGTCAGTATAAGGGGTATAGGGTGAGACGCACACCCCCTCCGTAATCCTCGATTCGTCACTGGCTACCCTGTGTATATAATAGTGATCAGCGCTGTAATTATGACTGTTCCTCTTCTCTTCCCGGTGTCTTGACGTTTGTCTTCTGCTCCCTCCTTTTCTCCTTTTTCTCCCTTTCTTCTTTTTCTTTTCCCTTCCTTCCTCTCCTTCCTCCTCTTTTATCCCCCTCTTTTTCTCTTTTTTCTTCTCTTTTTTTTCTTTCCTCTCTTTCTTACCCGGGAGGCGCGCGCCCCCAACGCCCCCCCTGGATACGCGCCTGTCATCCTTGTACAACATATAAGTACCAGGTAATACAGGCTACATATATTCTGCTGGAGCAGGGATGCAGTCCTGAACATAGCTGTAGCACTAATGTCAAGTAATACTATGTCAAGAAATACTAATGTCAAGAAAAATGTGTGTGTTTGCGACCCGAGAACATGTCACAATTTATGTTTCTCAAAACTATACGATTTTCCGCCATTTAGTAGTTGAAATTATCGAATTGGAGAACTGCTAGTTACTGGACAATTCATTTGATTTGATTGCTTGGTAAATTGAAATTGGAACACATTTTGAAAGGAAACTGTTTTACATAATTGGAGGCGGCTGCGTCTTTCGGCGCAAGTCAGCCCTGTACTATGCAGATATGATTTCTGCTAATTCTAGCCACCGTTGACATGTTAGTATGGAGCAATGGCAGAAATTCAACAACCTGAAGGAGAATAGCATAAATATAATTGATTGCTCGTTTAACGCTATTGATGTCATAAATGCTATCTCAAGTGACGTCGGAAGGAAGAACATTATCAGATGTGTTCAGGTTTCTGGGCAATGGATTGTCACATTTAAAACGTGACGGATGCTGAACTGTTACAGGAGTTAGGTTTACAAATTGGAAATGAAGATTGCGTCGTGATGGATGTAACGATACGTATATTGACTTTAAGTTGATTCAACGTCCCGGTTTTTATTGATGATTCTGAACTAACCGACAAATTAACAGAACTTGGCTGCAAAATTCGATCTGAATCGCCCCATAAATTCTACAATGATTTTCCCAACATACAAAACGGGACACGATTTGTAACGGCTTGAATTACCAAGCAAGGTAAAAGGTCTACCATATGCTATTGTTATTGGAGGCATTCATATAAGACTCAAACACAATGGCCAAAGTAGGGTTTGCAACAATTGCTTAGGAGGGGATCATTTAATGAGAAACTGTCCAAACTATAGATGTAAACAATGTGATGAGCAGGGACACTCAGAATCAAGATGCCCAGCAATAGAGTGCTTTAACTGCCATCGCTTTGGCCACAAAAGCTTCAACTGTACTGAATATGAAGAAGATTACGAGCAAGAGACCGTGGAGGGTCGGCAAGACAAAGAGACAACAAGAGAATCCATTCATGGGAGCCATGATGAAGTTCACAAACAACTTAACCTTAAAGGAGATACCAGAAAAGACAGTCAAGTAACAGATCAGGCTACTAGATCAAACTTAGACATCGTCATGGACACAGAAAGCGAAGATTTAGCAAAGACATAGTGAAAATAGCAATAACAAACAGACCAAACCAGTAGATAAGTATTAAAAAAGGCAGAAAGAAAACCTTCCTACAAATTCATCAAATTCCCAACCCGCGAGAACTCGATCCTCGGCAACAGAAAACACAAGGATGAAGAGAGCAGCTTCAACCGATGAAGTCTGCACTGTACCGAAGAAGTTAACCAATCAACAAAAGAAAACCACACCACCAGCAATCGAGAAAACCTACAATTTCCGTCCCCAAGAAGCAAGTACAGAAAGGAACTGGTAATAAAGGAGGCCTCAAAAACTAACTGAAATTACTATTGGACTTAATTAATTACAGTGAAAATGGCAATCAAACTTGACTTTCTACTATAGCCATTATGCTTTTAACACCAATTTCACGGAGGACATGAGCGAAATAATGTATCTTGTAAGTAGTATGGCATCGATTATTTTAATAACTCACCACCCCATAAGTGTTTATCATTACTACATTACTACATTACCACCGATATTGCTATTTTTATCTCTTTGTTAAATCAAGATTTTTCCATAATTGGCTTTACTGAAACCTGGTTTACAATGATATATCTCCTCATCTCGAGTCATACATATGCATGTTTATTTGTTCTTATATTATATTACACCCTCTCTATATCAGTTGTTCACTTGCTCTTGCAATGTAGAATGCAGTTCAATAAAATAAATGGCTTTCAATAATTATTGAATTCTCTCATATTTTGTGTCTTTACCCAAGTTTACATATATAATTTGGATGTTCTTTACACCAGTATATAACACTGGCGACGAAGATTTTCTGATGATGAGACTTGGGTTCTATATCTTAGCAGGTTCCAATGTATAGGCCTACATTTGTTATAGTATTGATTCAACCAATGGGGAGTTCGTTAGCTATGAAGAGAGATATTAGCTTGACATAATGTATAGTTCTTCTTGGCAAATAGTGTCAAAGACGATAAAAATAATGGTTGCAGTATATTTTAGTCTTCTTTCCTTTGCCTGTGAAATGGCAGGAAGGAACGTTGATGAATTCAAAAGGGCAATTAGTTACGTTCTAGTGGTAAAGGTGGCGCAAAATGCAAAACAAGCACTGCATGCAGCGACCACAAAATTGGACAACTGTTACCCGCGTTGTAGACTCGAGGGAAAGGTCATGTTATAACCAACCAGTGCAAGTTGAAGACTTTTACAGATATTACAGTGTTTTATGGATCTCAGACAACAAAATTACTAAGGAGGTGTAAGAGCCACATCACAAAAGAATCTTTACAAAGGAAGCATTTAGCCTAACTTATATGTTCATAAACAGTGGCGGGTACAGGACCTATTTCGTAATCTAAAGATGTCTCGGAATGCACCATTTTACGCTTATAAGGCTTTTGTGTTTATGTAGGAGGTGGGGGGGGGGGGAGATAACCACAGACTCTGAAGGAGTCGACTGCCTAACTGGCAGCGCTGGCTTATATCCCTACAGTCCAGTTGGGCTGGAAGTATAGAATATATAGTTCACCTTTGCTCTTATATGAAGATTACGGGTATGACCCTGGGGTCGTTGAAAGGAACTCTCATGTAGTGGGTTTAGAGGTCCGGACCCAGAGGAAGAAAAGATAAACGTGACATTATGCATTTCTGAAGTATATAACTTGAAGGCAATAAACTTATGTCGACATGGTTGTTCTATTACAGAACACTATTTCTATTGTACATACATGGATACTCACTTATATATTATTATTAAAAATTATTAATGTAATGTAAAATTATGCCTACCTTGAGACCTTCCTCCAAGAAGCAGAATGACAGCAATCAGAAGATGAATAAGGAAAGGTGATCGACACTGCTTTAATCCTACTTTCTCCATTTTGAACAAATCCAGAAGCGGAAAGGGAAAAACAATCTAAGTTTATCAAATGTGTCTTTTCCTGTGGTAAATTGGTATATATCATATATGTATGTCTTGTCGTCTCTGTGATACTAATGAAGATTACTGACTTTGCCAGTACTTATTACCATCTTCATAGAGTGATGTCCAATAAATTAAGATACACACATAGTGACTTTTCATTGGTCATTATAGTGGCTGGCGTATGTAATGTTTCATACATATTCAAGAACAACGATTGTGATTATACAATGTGGAAGCTATGTACAAATTTCGTATTCACATCATATCAAATATCAAGTGATAACTCTGGAAGCCGCCGAGCGGTCGATTGGTAGACGATACCTATACAATTTGAATATTCAATGAAAATTGCTTACTCTCAATTGGTTGTTTGTCTCTCCAATACCCAGTTAGACTGTGACAGCTTGTTAGATGTGAAGGTTAATTATCTTCTTTTATAAGACACGTCTTGAGAAAAATGGGTTGTTGCTATGCAAAGCCAAGTCACATATTCCCTACCCTTCGAGGTTTATACACCCTCCCTCTACCCCTATTAACCGATTGATCAATTTTCCTACTCCCCGGGTACCACGTTTCTCTTGAAAAGAGGACAAAGAATGTAAATGACGTTTTCAAAAAAACATTTGTATCCGCGTAGTTCGTAAAGGGTTTCAGAGATGTTGTGATGATCCTTTATGGTAGCCTATATATGAAAGACTTCTGGTGACCAGTGAGCATGGCAGTAATGCCGTTTATAAACGAATTATATGAGGGTGTCAGGAGAACTTGAATTGTCATTAGACCCCGATCAGCTCTTTTTTGTTCTACAGCTTATAGGTAGGGGTGCAACAACTGTTTTGTATGCCTACTGGGGAAGGAAGCAGGGGGGGGGGATACGATGTTAAAGTTTACATAAGATACAGTAATACCGCCTGAACATTGAAAACCAATGCGAGTCCACCGTAATGTTGTTACACTCGTAGCCCCAGTCCCCTGACACTGTGACTGAGAATATGTAAGAGATGTTTGTCCACGAGGGTAAAACCAAACTACTTAACTGATCCGCTCACAACCCAGGTCCCCCTTGCAAGGAGACTGTGACTGTGTGATCATAACGGTATAACGTCAAAGTAGGGACTTGCTACAGACACCTTGGTCAAAGTTACCATCACGAATCCCTTGGAGAGGGAATAGATACTACACATGATCAGATTAAAGGTTGGTGAACCATCTATTCTGTTAAATGTTTACTGGCGATTACATGATCTTAGCCAATAAGCTTACAGGTATATGTAGCAGCGCGTGCACAGGTGGAAGCCGGAGGGAGATGGGGAGGGGAGGGGAGGGGTTCTAAAATTCTTCCGACTGATTTAGGTAGGGGGCATGAAAAGGTAACAGTGCTGCACTTGATCTTAGCCAAAAGTTATGATAACCTCCAAGAACCTGAGCACAACTCCATTACGAAGGGAACAGTTCTTTTTCGTGCTTATTCAAGGGCATATTTACCAAAGCGACAGCTAGTTCGAGGTGAAAGTCTTCTTTGAGCGTCTACGTCACAATGGTATTATAAATTATTAACTGGGGAGATTAATAAACGGCTGTGCGGAACTGACAATAAGACAAATTGACTGTACACAATATGTGTGTAACCACTGTAATAGGATCCAATCGACAAAATGATTGGTTCAATATCAATTTGAATATTCATATTATCGAAAATGATCAATTTAACGTCATTGACGGAGATATCATCAAAGATCAGTGTAAGACGTGGATAAATCAAAGAATGGCATAAGCACAATGAGTCGTGTACACGGTCAAACGTTAGTTAACATTGTAGAAATAATATCATTGTTTACATCTAAGCCCCCTTACTAACCACATTTCTGAAAGCGGAGTTATTGGTCGCCCCTCTCTTTAGATTCGTCCCAAAAATGGACTTCGGCCAAATTTTGGGCCTGCCAACCCTCACAAACATGCAATTCGTAGCAGAGGTTACAGTCTGTATGGTGTCAGATCAACATAGGCGGCCTTAATTAAACTTAAATTCTCTTATTCTTGCAATGGGGGAGGGAGGGGGGGGGTTGCCTTTTCCCCCTGGTCTTTATACAATTATTGAATTATCTAGTTCCAATATTATTTAAACATGTTAACTAAAAAAAATTATGAATTATATAAATAACTAAATCCATATCTCGATAGGCATGCTCAATATACCATACAAAATCAATATCATCGAGGAGGGGTGGTGGGGGTGGGGGGGGGGTAGAGGGGAAGTCTGGTGGACGACGGCTCAGTCCTCAAGAGAGATGATCGGTCGTTGGCTGGAATGTTGGACGATTGCTGGTCTTTAAATATGTAGATTTTCGTGTTTGGTCGCCTACTGGTGATAATGTTATCCAAAATTTTGTACCGACCATAACTATCAATCAGCTAGCTAAACCGTTACGATTTTCTTTTGTTATTGAACAATAACGAAAATTAATATAAAATCAACACAAAAATTTGCTTATTAGGGTGTGTTTCATTTTAACAAAAGGACTAATAAACTATTTGGGGCTATATATGGTTTTCTTCTTTTCAAATTTAGAGATATCTATTTCGCAAAGAATTAAAATAAATTTTGATAAATTTTTAGCATATTAACATGTAAAGTTTTTTTAAAAATCTTTTTACGGTGGCCCAGAAGAGACATCCGAGTTATAGAAAATTTACAAATTATTGAGTTGGTGATTTGCATGTATACTTGTTTACATTTACAAAAATCTCGATATTTGTCGAGTTGACACGTTACGATAACATGACATCTTGAAGAAAATGTAAAATAAACAATCTTTCTCAGGTTTCCAATGCTCTGATTTTGCTCTCTTTACTGTACATCCTTAAAATGTAATGTCGGAATTTTGTCGTGTGTCAATGTTACAAACACATTTCAGATCTAAAAAGTGTAACACAATCAATAATAGACAACGTGGCAATGGTCTCAAAGAAAAAGCTAAAGTGAACTTGTAAGCATGAATCCTTCCTTCTTCCCTTGTAAGTACCTAACGTCTATATTTACTGTACCTTCCCTGAGAGTCGAGCCAGTTGTTTCCCTGCTAGTAGTTTGCTTTGGTGTGGTTAGAGAGGAGGAAGGAGGAAGTTCCAAACCAAAGTTCTGTTGGATACTTACCAGTAATTCAGTCTAGTCCAACTGAAATGTCAACTGTGTATGAAATGTTAATGAGAACACTGGATATTTGTTCAAATCTTGAGCAAAGTGAAATCGTTGTGGTGTTGGATCAGGCTATATACTGCAAGGCACTACAAATCATGTGGAAGGAAGTTGACAAATTCAACAGAATAGTACTTCGATTGGGAGCTTTTCACACGGCTTGTGTTATGCTGGGCATCATTGGAAAGAGGTTTGGTGAAGCTGGATTAAAAGATGCACTCATTGAGTCAGAGATTGTTGCATCAGGGTCAATGTCTGGGGTAATATCTGGCAAGCACTAAAACCGATCATTGCGAGTTTGCAAAATAGTATATGAAGCATTACATCGCTTACGCTGGCAATCGTTTAAAGATTCTGTTGAATCCACCCAGGCTAGTGAAAGAGATAACCTCTTAAGTCTTCTGCAACAAATTCAAAATGTCAGATGCAACTCAACGAACATTGAAGACCTTTTGGAAAATGAGGAATTCCTGCAAGTGAAGCAAGTTTATGATGACTTTTGTTCAAGCAATAAATCTGCAATGTTCATATTTTGGTCATCCTTAATCAGCATGGTGCAAACATTGCTGAACTTCATTCGAGCAACAAGAACAGGAGACTTCAAGCTACATCTCTCTTCATTACGCTCAATGTTACCTTGGATGTTTGCGTATGACAGAAAAAACTACAGTCGTTACTACTCAGTGTACTGGTTGGAGATGGTCTCACTTCCACAGACACATCCATCAATTAATGAACAGTTACACCAGGCTGAATTTGCTGTCCAGAAATCCACAACAAACCCCTTTGGGCAAGTAGCTTGTGATATGGCTATAGAACAGACTTACAACCGGGACACTAAGACACATGGAGGGATTGTTGGGTTTAGCCTAAAGCAGGGAGCAGTACAGAGATGGACATTAACTGCACCAGAGAGAGCAAAGAACCTGGCTGCATGTCGTGACTTGGCAGGTATGAACAATACAGGTACATGGCATCACAAAGATGTAGGACGTTTGCAGCGTGATGAAAATGATGTAGTGAAGGTCACCAACACGTTACAGGGGTTTATCAATCCATTTTCTAGTGATAACGACCAACTAGTCCAGTTAGCCTCTGGTTATTTGCCAGCAGTTGATGTTCAGAGTGACCTGATCAATGCAAAACAAAAGGGTGAAGATGCGCTGCAAAAGTTTGTTCAAGGGAGGTTGACAACGGATACGACAGACTTCTTTGCCCCAATCAAACAACAGAAATTGAAAACGTTCAGTGACATCAAGAAGGTAGTTACAGTTTCTGCATCAAAAGGCAAAACTATAATTGTTCAAGAAGATCGCAATCTCTTCTGCAAAATTTTGACAGTGAATGACCAGCTCAGACGGAAAATAGATTTGAAGGATATGTTTCAATATTCGCTGGGTACTTATCCGTATGCACTCGCAACCGTTGATGGGTGCCTTGTAAAGACTAACAAGTCAAAGCTAATGGAGTGCATGGAAAGGGGGCATGATTCTATTGATCTGGAATCCATCAAGGACAAAGAATCTGTCTGGATTTATGATGCTATGGCTATCCTGCAACAGCTAGTCAACAGCTCTGTAAGTACCTTTGGCGAAGTTGCTAATTCCGTGTTAAATGTTATACTGTCTGTTACCAAGAAAAATAACTGTACCCGTGTTGATTTTGTTGCTGACACCTATCCATCAATAAGTATTAAGAGTGCTGAACGTACGAAGAGAGCAACATGTGGTGAAGTAAGAGTGAAAATAACTGGTCCCACTCAAAGGAAGACACTCCAGTGGAAGAAATTCTTGTCCAATGGTTCAAATAAAACAGCATTAGTAGAATTCCTGTACAGAGAGTGGAGTAAGCCTGAATATGCTGGGAAACTGAAGGGAATCGAACTAGTTGTGACACATGGTACAAAGTGTCACTCTATCAAAAGTACTGATGGGATAAATTTGACTGTCAGTGATGTACAAGAGCTAAGTAGCACCCACGAGGAAGCGGATACCCGACTTTTACTGCATGCAGCTCATGCAGCACAAACAATACCAGTGGTAGTTATCAGAAGCCCAGATACAGATGTAGCCGTTCTGGCAGTAGCATTCAAGAAACAAATTTCTGCAGACGTGTATTTTGACACAGGTGTCAAAAATCGAAGACGTCTTGTCAACATTAATCAGCTGAGCGATCAACTTGGTGAAAAAAAGTCTTCAGGACTATTAGGTCTCCATGCTTTCACTGGTTGTGATGCTGTAAGTGCTTTCACTGGAAAGGGTAAAGTAAAGGGCTATGATCTACTACTGAAGGATGAGCAAGTTGAGCAGCTTATGTGTGAACTTGGAACATCATCTCTTGTATCACCCGAGCTTATGACCGCTTGTGAAATGTTTGTATGTAAACTCTATGGCTCACAAACACCTAACTCTGTCAACAATCTGAGACATATACTGTTTGCAAAGAAAACTGCAAAGAGTGAGTTACTGCCACCTAACTTGGACTCTCTAAAGCTACATTGCAAAAGGGCGAACTACCAATCATATATATGGCGAAATGCATTGATAGCAAATCCAATCATCGACAGCCCTCATGGAATGGGATGGAAGGTATCACATGATAGCATTACCATTGAATGGGCGACCCTTCCACCAGCACCTCAGGCTATACTAGAACTAATGAGTTGTGGGTGCAGGAAAAGCTGTGAATCAAATGTCTGCCAATGCAGGAAGAATCATCTAAGATGTACGGATGCATGCAAGTGTACTTTGTGTGAAAATGTCGATGAAGACAATGACAACAGTGAGGATGATTCAGAAGAAGATAGTGAGGATGAGGACGATAGAGATTAATTGGTCACGGAGGATATGTACATGTAAGTATATGACCCCAGCCTCACTTAGTCCTTATCAAGGTGGAAGCGTGGCGGTTCAGTGTCCAGTCTCCAATCGGGATGATCACAAGTTTGGCTCCTCCAGGTGTGTTGAAACACAGCTGCGTGTACAGTATCATACAGTAAATATGACAAATCTGTCATATTTTTTTCTCTGAGCAAATAAGCCAATTCACGGTTAATATTGTGCAATCAGGTCAAAGGTTACGAGGGTACACCTGGCTACATCTGTACACATAGCTTATGCTAAACAGTATACAATGTTGATTTACCTTTTTAATGCACATTTTGCTCTCATTTTGCCAATACCTTCAAAAATTTACAAAGAAGTTTAAATCGCCAACGTTAGAAGAATTAAAGATACAGAGCATCGATAGAATAAAGTTTTTTTCATGAAAAGTAAGCTCTTAATTAGCAGTCTTAACCAGACTTGTAGAAATGATTAGCTAATTTACATAATTCAAATAGCAATATATGCTACCATTAAATTCACATGTGGTAATTCATTGTGCCCCTTGCATCAAAACGTAGGTTTACGTATTAGATTCCTAATGATATGATGCTTAAATAAAGGGTTCTCATAATCGTACATTTTGTGATGTAGCTATATGCATACTTTACTAATTTGCATATTTCAAATAATTACATGCATACATAGCATATAATAACTGTAAGTCATACATATGTTAATCATACTTCCCAGCCCTAAAAATGTCAATTTTCACTTTAACAATTGATATGATGGGATACATAAACTAAATTCCATTTATTCACAATAGTTGCTGGTAATATGCACATTATGCAAATTTAAGCATTCTTGCATATTTGTAAATGTGCTTTTACGCGTATAAGGTTCAAGGGTACATTTTCATAACTCTTATGATTGCAATAACATCTATTGGAATTTAAAATGAAGTGATTCCAGAACAAATGTGCTACGTTGACTTAGTTAACAGTATACTATTTAATTTA
>KN882612.1:123510-135853 GCA_000934455.1 Apostichopus parvimensis
ACGCAATGAAGATTATAATATTTTAAATGAAAAAATGCTGCACAGTGAAACATAGCCAACTGCTTTAAAGCCTGGACTGTAGATACAGCAAACTGATGGACAATATAGTAAAGACATACATGCTGCAGATTTGACCATTAAACCAACATGTAACAATATGGTGAATTCTAATTCTAAACAAACAAATATATTATCACTAGTCTTATATCATTTACATAACACAACCGATGTAATAATTTACCCAACCTCACATAATCATTACCCAACTGATGTAATTATAAACTATTTACCAATCTTATGTAATCATCCTTACCAAACTGATGTAATCATAAACTGTTTACCAATCTTATGTAATCTTCCTTACCAAACTGATGTAATCATAAACTGTTTACCAATCTTATGTAATCATAAACTGTTACCAATCTTATGCAATCATCCTTACCAAACTGATGTAATCATAAACTGTTTACCAATCTTATGTAATCATCCTTACCAAACTGATGTAATCATAAGTTGATTACCTCCCTTCCGTAATCATCCTTACCAAACTGATGTAATCATAAACTGTTTACAAATCTTATGTAGAACCTAACAAAGCCTTAATAATCATTGCCTGCTTACCGTGTTTACACAAATTAACTTTGAACTAATCTCAACATGACCTAAACCGATGGTTACCATGAATTCATTATCATTCCTACCCATCCAGTTTGACTATATCACGATTAACAGGTTATTTCTCAATGGGGTTCTCCAGCCATCCCCATGAGCCAACAGAGGGTGCTGTCACAAGATCTTACCTAGTTTCGTGAACCTGACAAGCTGCAGTCTCAGACTGTATATCACATCGGTACTGTGAGCTGATCACTAATAGTATTTACATATATATACAACTTCAGGTTTTTGAAACATATTTTCGAAGTTAGTAGTCAAACTAGTTGTTTTTAACACCTTAACTTGTGCATTTTAAAATACTTGCTTTTAACCTTGAAGCAGTCGATTACCAAGCATGTGTGTATCCAAGCTTATCTGGTGAGTGCGACCATGTTACCTTGATTCAGGAATAATATCACAGTCCCCTTTGTCAAAATGCTAGAGAGCCCCTTCCTCTGCTGGAAAGTCTCTACCAATCTATTCTCAATAAAAATCGAACATGAATATGTACATAGTAAATCAAATGGAATACAGAGAGTCAAGATAATAAATAAATTCTGTGTAAAACAGTGTTATGCAATCTAATGTTTGGGTAAACTATGCATAAAGGCTAGGAAAATATTTCAGTGCATTTGATTCTGCAAAACAACCTTTTAAGATGTATTTGTTTTGAGAAATGCATGTTGATAATTCCAATAGGCTATCCCATCCATCCCATGCCCTGATTTGAGTAACTATTCTTATTGAGAACACGTATCTGAACTTATACCTGTGCACCTAATATTAGTATGTATATAATTTCAGGACTGATAACAATACATAAGAATGTGTGTGTCTGCACTTGTTTTGTATTCTGGCTGAGGGCTTGCACAAAGAAATTGCGAGTCCTCAGACGGAAAGAATCACAAGGTCCTCAGAAAAATTATATTGTTAATGGATATCGTTAAGATTAGGTAGAGTACATGGACTTGAAGAGTGTAAAAAACAACGGGGTCCTCAGTCCGAATATAAAACACACCTGGGTGTGTCTGTGTCTGTTTAGAGTAGTTTTGAGAAGGCTATGTACATGGAGAGGGGGCGGGGGAGGAAATTTTGGTTATCTGTAACATTTCTGTTTGCTGATATGGATGATATATTTGCTGAACTCCAGTGTGTTTGGTAGTTTTGATCCTCTTATCAAGTACTTAGTGGAAAGAACCGTATCTAGACAGGTCTTATCTTCATTTCTGTGTATTTGATGTTAGTTGAACCTCCAGGTAGAGAAAACCAGTGTATGCTTGATGCATCATTATCTGCTGCCATATAGTTACCATTGAGGTTAGAATTTGCACAGTTCTTGTACCACCAGGCACCATGGTGAGTAGTAGCACAGTGAGTACTGCCTGATTCATCATTGTCCCTGTCGAAGGTACTGAAGGCATAGTTATGGTGATATCTCAAAGCATACCCACCAGCGGCACCTCCATCTATGTCTGTGAATTAAATAAGTAAAGATATTCCCTTAAACTACAATCCATCACAATTAAGGGACTTATCACAATATAGATACATTAAACAATTAGTAAATATGATTGGATATATGTTGCATCTGTAGTGTGATATCTCTACATATCACTGCACAACAGAACATTTATGCTTAATCTCTGTGACAGTCTACATCACATATCACTGTTGTATTTGAGTTATGTTATATTTCAGCATATCACTGTCAGGAAGTTGTGCTTGTCTTTGTGTGATGCCTTAGCACGTCACTTCAAGAACATAATGCTTGGTTTATACATCTTATCGTATCACGTCTGTCATTTTGCTTGGTTTATATGATGTCTTAGCATATCACTGTCAGTAATTATGCTTTTTCTTATGAGCTGTCAGTAATGATGCTTGGATTATGTGATGTCTTAGCATATCAAGTGCTGTCAGTCATTATGCCTGGTTTATATGATGTCTTAGCATATCACTGTCAGTAATCATGCTTTGTTTCTGTGATGTCTTAGCATATCACTGTCGGTAATTATGCTTTGTTTCTGTGATGTCTTAGCATATCTCTGTCAGTCATTATGCTTGGTTAATGCGATGTCTTAGCATATCTCTGTCAGTCATTATGCTTGGTTTATGTGATGTCGTAGCATATCTCTGTCAGTCATTATGCTTGGTTTATGTGATGTCTTACATATCTCTGTCAGTCATTATGTTTGGTTTATGTGATGTCTTAGCATATCACTGTCTGTCGTTATGCTTGGTTTATGTGTTGTCTTAGCATATCTCTGTCAGTCAGTATGCTTTGTTTGTGTGATGTCTCGGCATATCACTGTCTGTCATTATGCTTGGTTAATGTGATGTCTTAGCATATCACTTTCAGTCACTTTGCTTAAATTATGTGATGTCTTAGCATATCACTGTCAGTCATAAGGCTTTGTTTCTGTGATGTCTTGGCATATCACTGTCAGTCATTATGCTTGGTTTCTGTGATGTCTTAGCATATCTCTGTCAGTCATTATGCTTGGTTTATGTGATGTCTTAGCATATCACTGTCTGTCCTTTTATGTGATCGATGTGATATTTCACAGCTCTTAACAACAATAAACTTAATAGTTTCTTTTTAACTTGTAATTTTATATTTAAACATATTAATCAACCCAGGAACCATAGTGTCAGTTAATCCAATAACTGTATATCCTGCTTTTTAGGACTAGTATAGTTATTACAATGATAGCAAATGATTTCTCACTCAATTATCTGGATTGTTAATGTAGCAATGTAACAGGAAGGAATATAACAGGAAGGAATATTCACCACAAATATAGTGGTGACTTTGTGGACACCTACTCTGGAGTGAAGATAGCAGCAGACATGAGCTAGGTTAATCCAATATCTGTTCAAGGTTTGCTCCTACAAACTAAGGCAGCAATTAATATGATCTTTTCATGGATGATCGAAGCATTATTTGAAAGTGTTGTGTATCTTGGGTCAATAACACATCCTCACAGCAATTTGTACCATGAAGGTATTTTTTTCTTTAAATTTGGTGATACTTTGGTAAATTTATGCAGACCTACTAACTGGTGAGTGAATGATGTCATCTGGGCAAATGAGCTGAGAATGTTTTTATTTATCTTTTATAATATTTCAATCATTCATCAAAACAGGAGGAATATAAAAAAAAAGTATTGCATTTAATGAAATTCTAACTACAGAAAAAGATTGAAAGCTAAGTAAACATTGCAAATGTGTCAGGTGTCAAGGGTAAACCAACAAGAAGATATAATAGCCTAAGGAAAGCTTTCAAAAACCATCCATCCAGATGAAATCACAGACCACACGCTGCGATCAACTTCAGATAGTGAGGAATGGTTTAGCTTTCTAAATTAGTTACGTACTAACAACCAATTCTTGAGGTAGGTGCAATATGGCTTGGTTCCAGCGGGCCACGCCTAGATAAATATGCATGTTTGATTTGATACAGATATAAGTGAAACACTGAATATACATAGATAAGTCTTACAATTTATCCAATAAAGTACGATCACACTCGTGTTCGAAACATGGAAAAAAATAAAAACACAATTCCACAGAGAAACACACAGGTTTTTATTAAAGGGGACGGCCTGTAAATGGTTTACAGTGCATTCTAAACAGTCCATGCCTCTTACAAGTTATTCAGTGTAGTAGAGCATTGCTAAAGACACTAACAATACCAGCATGTAGAAGATTTTTTTACAAATCTGCTCAAAAATTCCGGTCACCCTAGCTGACTTTTGCTGCCAAAATTATGCACGTTTTATAGTAGTAGTTCGTTGAATGCCTGACACATGCGACGAAACCCAACGCTTTCCAACTTTCCCGACAGTTTTACTTTTAACTTCTGAAAAAAGCATCGGGTAATCCCCTTTATTCCCTGACAAAACAGACTGTCTATTCATGAAGGGATTATCTCGATTTTAATGCCCCCTAAAAGCGATGAAAGCGTCGGTAATCCTGAAGGTTTATGAACTAACATACTGGAGAAGAAATAAGCCCTGTTAATAGGCAAGTTTTGAGCACTCACTCAAAATATGTTGAAGGTTTTAATGGAAAGATGCAGTTAGCCCAACCAAAATAACGAAAAGTATGACCAACCCAGCTCCTACCCTTTTTAATTTCAAACAGCTAATGATGCCACTTTTAAACGAGTTTCCCAGAAGTGTCATATTTGTAAACATGGTCACAAAGGGAATAAGTACAATAGAATAATGAATTAAAAGGCTTGTATAGGCTTGTAGACTTCACGGCATGGTTCAGGCGCGGAAAGGGATTTCGTTTTACCTATAATAAGGCTAAAATGATTATCATGTGTAACAAAGAACATAGACGCTTACTACAGAACTGGACAATTCACCATGTAGCAACACAAATTGTATTGAAAAACAAATAAAAATGTAATCAAATTATTCTCTAAATAATAAACGTGCAGTAATATGTGATGTAGAATATCACACGTTGCCACCATCCCCATTCATAAAGTAACATAACCTGCCTCTCCACCCTCCCACTGCTACAATAACTGCATTGCAAAATGTACATCGCCTTCAAAATGTTTGTTAATGTATTTGTGGCTTCCATAAAATTCTTACCACAGCTAAAGTAGCACGCCAATAAACGTCCCTGGAAATCAAGGTCAAGGGGTGACTACTTGGGTTACTTAAAACAATGTAGGTCATGCAGATGGCTGCCCTAAAGAATGAACATAACACAACTAAAATATACTTACCGAGTATATTATGAAACAAACAGAACATGACATTTAATAGTACAGTGAACTTGTATACAACAAACACAGAGAGAGACCTATAATTTGGACAAACCTGCAGTTCCACTATAAGTTCCCAGTTCAGACAGTCGATAATTGTCACTTTCATCGTTGATGCGGAACAAGTCATACTTAGCGAAGAATTTAACTCCATTCACGTTCTCCAGATCAATCCGGATTTGATATTCACCATGATTGGTGAGGTAATACAACTTATCATTTCCCAACCAAAACTCATGGTCCAGCTCACCAAAGCCTTCCTTATAGCTGGTCCAGTTACGATAGAAGTCAACGGAACCATCAACACGACGTTGGAACACCTGTATAATGTAAAAACAAAAAGAATAATTTTAATCATAATAAAGAATACATTTATTTCAATAACATTTTCACTGAGAAGTGGACTGTATACTTCTATTACAAAAGGAAAGGATGACCTCTAAATGAAGCAGTAATTGACAATGTTCCAAACTGAAGTCCTACATTCTCACCTGTAATTTACCCTTCTGTCAGTGGCATGGGATTCCCACATAGTATATACAGACTGGTTATTATCTGAAACAGTACTCGACAACCTTTGAGGCCCACATGCCAGGATCATCCATGAGGATTTAGCCAGAACCCACCAGACTCCACCCACCCACCATAACTCAAAATAGATGCTCAGAAAGCTACAGTAGTTTGAATTATGGCTTGATGTTTTGTAAAAGAAACAAAAAATGTAGATAAAATCTTTTTACGTCTAGAAATTTCCAGCGACCCACCAAAACTGATTTTGTGACCCAAAAGTCTTAATTTCATCATCTACTTTCGAGTCAATACTGGTAGGTTTGGTAAAGGTGAGACCCCACCTTAAAACCAGAATGCAAAAATGCATTGACGTTTCCATGAGATAGTTAGCTGTATATTTAAGGAATCTAATATATGAAGCCTTTCTTAGGATATCACGCTAACAAGGCCTCAGATTCCACACATTGTTGTATCTTTCACTGACATAAAAGGACCACTACATTAGACTATCTAACCTAGAATGTGTGTGACGTTGTACCTGAACTGACTTAAATTGCAAAGTGAATTTCACCATATACCATAGATGATTGTACACACACCAGGACAGAAAACTGTAGAACTGCTGTCTGCGTGTGTAATATAAATCATTATACCACTATTAGATATTGTTGCGTAAACATATTAACTCTGTCCCATTACAAATAATGGAATGTTATTGTCAAACTTCCATACAATTCATTTGGACGAGAAACATTCTCAAAGATTTTGGCTCAGCTCTGGTTTGAATTGAAATGCCCATTATCCCATTTCCCCCTTGATGATTAATTCAACAAATCTAAAAGACCTCATTATCTGAGAGAAAGAGCCTACTATTGTGACAGATTAATTTTGTAATAAAGTCTAAATCTATATCAAGTGAGCAACTCTGACATTTCCCAATTTATGTATACTGTAACCAAACACTGTAATAACCTCAAGTGGACTGGAACTGTATAGGTTCAAAATTAATAAAGAAAAGTAAGATTCAAAGGAAGATGCAAAGACCAATGGGAAGAATATCAATGTACTGCTACCATCTGCATGGTTTCATTAGAGTAACCATAAGTTGATTGAGTTGGAACTTGTTTCTAATTCCAGAGGATGCTAAAAGGTTAATTTGTTTCTGACAAATTCACTGCCATTGCAAATGTATAGGTAGGAACAGAACCCTTCACCCTTGCGTCACAAACTAATATCGTACCACTCGACATCAATGATTCTGCTGACCAGTGGGAATGCGTATTACAGGTTTTAATAACTGAGAGTGTGTGTATTACTATTCTACAGAGCACACCACTGGTGTTTAGAATCTAACAGTATGCACATAATTACCACATTTTTGAGGCAAACTTAGCCGTATTCATGACATATAAGATATCATACTAGAATTACTGTCCATCCTCCTCCATCAGTCATATTATACATATAAAATATATCGTCTATACTATAGGATGTCATACTAGACTTACCGTCCATCCTCCTCCGTCAGTCATATTATACAGATACAATATATTGATATACTATAGGATGTCATACTAGACTTACCGTCCATCCTCCTCCGTCAGTCATATTATACATATACAATATATCGTCTATACCATAGGATGTCATACTAGACTTATTGTCCATCCTCCTCCGTCAGTCATATTATACATATACAATATATCGTCTATACTATAGGATGTCATACTAGACTTACCGTCCATCCTCCTCCGTCAATCATATTATACATGTACAACATATCGTCTATACTATAGGATGTCATACTAGACTTACCGTCCATCCTCCTCCGTCAGTCATATTACAGAAGACTTCAAAGGGTGGTCCATTCCAGTTAGTTGGTGTGATGGTGTACATGCTAGTGTTATAACAACCAGCATTGAACCAATCCAGGCAATTGGTCATCTCACAATTATGACAAAAATGAAACATAGAAAGAACAGAGATAACTTAATGATCACATACAAAGGTACCTGTCATGTAGCAAATTTCATCAATTTGTTGTTATTTATGATATTATTAGCCCTGCCAGTAATAGAAACTCCCTGCGGTGATGGAACCCATTGAGCCCAATTAAAACAATGTTAATAAATAATTTTAACAACAGCAATTTATTTAGTGTTCATATTTGTACAGCAGTCTTCCAGGCTCTAATTTCGTCTCTAATACAATAAATTTGGTTTCTGCTATCCATCTTCATACTTGTATTATGTACACTAATTTCACTATTTCAATTACAGAGCAATTTGCTTTGTGATACGTACCAGCTAAATTATTACCTTGCAATCAGGAAGACGATGATGACAAAAGAGAATAATTTATCAGATATCGCATCGCAAAATGTTATTCAAAATGGGCAAATCGCTACACAAATGTGGAGATATATACCAGTGTTTGCACATAGGAACCAAAGTAATTCATAAGAGAAAGTTCAGAGCATTCAATAATGAGCTATGGTCACAAAATTTGAACACTAATTTATACAAAGACAATGACAACATGTTGAACAAGGACGAGAACCAGGACGACGACGCTTAAAATGAAAGGTGCATTTAACCAGCTCCTTGGAGTATAAGATTGTTCCATGGTTGACACGTATGACAAATCTTTACACTTTTAGTAGAGTTTCAAAATAGCTAACAAAAACCTACAGACACAACATGCTGAATGAGGAAGGACAAATATGTCACATGGGAAGGTCGAAGTACCTCATCCTATATACACTCCATGCACAAACATTTTCTTTGGGGGTAATTCGGGTAATACGAAAACATTGATGCCTGGATACTTTGTGTCAAATTCATCGCAAAACTCTGACGATTCTAAATTATTTACAAACCGAATGTTCTAATTCGTCCTACTGATAGTGTTGATGATGCCAAGATTCATGTAATGTACTTTAAATGCCAATCACAACATCAAGCTTTCTCTCCTACAAAGAGTGACATCATATCTGAATAGTTTCATGGATATCTTTAATATTTGGATGACAAAGAGGAAAAAGTATCCAAATTTCAGGTTATTACTGCAGTACTATTCCAAGCATATTTCTTTGCTATTTCTGTGATATCTCTAGTCAACACTGGAAGTGATCATTTACAGCCAAAATACAGTATTGTACAGCAAAGCAATATCATACTTGCTCAGATCATCATCAAAATTCTAATCTAAAATCTTTCTCCCCAAACATAATATTCTCTTACTTCGAAATGGTATGTAGTTAAGTATGTAATTCTCACCACAATAGAAGAATCATCACGAGGACAATTAACACCAGTAGTGGTTTGCTTTGGGGTGGTCTCCACTGATTCGCTGGCTATCGTTAGGTTAAAACAAGAAAACGAAGGCAAATATCTTGGTTTGCTGAGTCTTTACATCAAGTACGATAATTTTGTAATAAAATAATGCTTTACTATCTAAGTGTGCTCAATTTCGAAGTACTTCCGACAGATCTTTTTAGAGATCAATTCTGATAAATATATACATCCACGTCAAGAGTAGGGCAACAGTGATATTGCTTGTCCATGCATACCAAAAGCCTACATGTATGTATGCCTCATGGCTTGTCTACAGTGCCAGCCTATTGACAACTTCTACGAACAATTCCAAGTATGATGGTATAATACGGTAAACTAGGGATGGTTAGGGCATTATTGATGTTCTTTGATAGGATAGCTTTGATGAAGCTCTCGCTGATTTTGCTATCCTTCAGCATCAGATTTTCATGGATGGTTTGACCAGATTCCCCCAGAAATAGAGAGAATTATACTTGCAAAGGTCGGGAGAGTCTGACTGCTCGTAACAAGGCAAAAGTTCCCTTACTTACGGCATGTGTTGAAGTTTACCGTATGATTCAACTGAACGGGTGCAATAACCCACGAAAGTGTCTGAAGATACAAAACTGATGTTTACTCGATCACATTGCAATTTTGGCGGTTTCCGTTAAGGCTTTGTATATTATAATTGGATTGAAAAAGTGGTTACAATTTGACTAACAAGGACAGCGACTACAGTGTCTATCACTGCAACTACATATGTATATCACAGTACGCGACTTAAGGGAACACAGTGAGTTACTGTACACCAACAAAACAAGAGGGCAATCTACTGTCTTGCGTGAAATTAGGGTGGTATGGTGATTACAGTGAACCAATGCATAGCTCTGTATCTATAATATTATAGGTCTAACAAAACAGGCTAACCATATAGTTTTCACATATCTCTACTCTATCATATTATGGTAAATTTACCCATTTTAAAGTCATGTCTGTTTCAGTCCCAATAACTGAACATGAACACAGACTTAACGTTTCTCTGGCTGGCAGTGAGCATTGTGTGGCGGTTCACAACTAAAGCTGCACAGTTTTAATAATTATTGTAACTAATCAAGGGGGAATAGTTTTTCATGTGACCTATTTAAAGGAGCACAGTTTGTTAACATAAAACAGTCCTTGTCTGTGCTAATTAGTCATCCAGTGTGCAGGGGTGTGTTGTAAGACTATAGGTCATCACAACTATTGAAAATTAGGTCATGACAGTCAACGTCAGGCAGGGGAGGTCAGTCAGGGCAATGTGGGGCCAGCTTTTAAGTTTTACAGCAATAAACAATCTTTCTCAGGTTTCCAATGCTCTGATTTTGCTCTACTGTACATCCTTAAGATGTAATGTCGGAAATTTGTTGTTTGTCATCATGAAGTAACCTTATCAGTTTGCGTTTTGTAGCTGTTGTTTATTAGTATTATTCCCATCTGGTATACTTGTTAAATGGTAAAAAATTATGTCTAAATTCACCCTGTAAGTAAATGTAGTATATTGTCTAATACACACGGACATTACATCCGCACTGACAAAAGAAAAAAAGGTAAACCAACAAATAATTTTTTATTGATGCATCAACAGGTTTCGTTGATTATTTTTAAATATTTGATTGATTTAATTGTTTAATGTTTTAAAGAGAGAAATATATTTCTAGGTTTCTTCGCCCAATATAAATCCTTCCTCGTCTTGTGACCTATACCTTGCGATTAAAGTTGCGTAAAGAAGCTCACATTTGAGAATGAATGTTGCGACTGGCATAATATGACTGTTCTTGTAAGTGGATGTTTCGTTGGAAAGGTGAAGAGAGTGAACACTAATTATTTATAACGGTGAACAGCGATCCTTATTTGAAGTCAATCAACCAACGACTGACACATCTTTTAGCTTACCGTGGTGATTAACAATTTTCAGTTGACGGATAAAACTCTTTTATTACACAGTACATTTTCGACTTGACCTACTATTGCAAGATAAAATATTTTGCTAATACACTGGAAATTGTGAAATGCATTTCGTTTCGAAAGCTCTGAGGTATATTTCCTAAGCTGATATCTAACGTCTGTATAAGATTATGCAAGAATGAAACTATAGTAACCATTTTATTTAGTATATATCCATTATCGTTCACCAGCCCTAACATACAATATATAACATAATATATACTAATCGACAATGGACCTGTTTGGTCCATTTAATATAGCTTAAATAAAAACAATGGCCTAAAATATTAACATTTAAGCCTGCACTGATCAAGCAATATCATCATCAATTTAGCTTTAACAGCGTATTCCATAGCTTTCAAAGCGTACCTATATCTTATATAGCAAACCACCTTGAAAATCGGAATAGCCAAAGAAAACACCACAGAACTAGTCTAAAACTGTTTCCTTTTTCTAGAACATTTCAAGATTAAAGGTCTGTTCGAAGTCAAACATTAACCTTATCAGTTCAACTTCCAAAGGTGTAAACAAAATTTCGATAACGTCAAGTTGGCAGTTGATTTGAGGGAAACTTGTCTCAAAAGAAGCTTAGGTGAGCTTGTAAAAGCCTTCAATAGTCTGTTACATACAACTTCAAAACTTCACTTTTGACCTCAACATAAACGTATATAATCACCGATATTACCTTGCTCTGCGGTTGATTCGGAAGTCTTGTATTGACGGTTCGTGCATTTAAAGTGTCCAAGAACTCGAGAATCGTCAGCTGTTTAGATGAAACAAAACCAAAACTGAAAGTGACGATGTGAGGGACATTTTAATTTGGCAAACTTCTTCAGAATACAAAGAAAATTTCGCTCAAAAAACAGATGAACAAACTGACATCAAAATGTGTGATAGATGACATCAACACTCACATTTTAAAAACGGTCGAACCTGATCAGTGTTCGACTACATAACATACATAGTACTCAAAAGCGTAGACGTTATATTGATAAACATGACTTTTCGCTCTCAAGTTTCATGAATGTGAAATCATTCTTTCAGAGTGTCCAGGAAGATCGCTCTTTTGAGTAGTGAATTTCACTAGATGGCAAAG
>KN882613.1:7606-19982 GCA_000934455.1 Apostichopus parvimensis
AATATTATGTTGGATTTAAAGGCATTACATGTTGTCCTCATCTTTTCTACTATTATTTCTATCCAACACGTGGAACATTTCATCATGCGTACATATATATATAGATATAGATACATAAGTGATAACCATATATATATAGACAACAGTGGTAACCATATGTATATAGATGTCAGTGATAACCATATGTATATATATTGATTACAGTGATAACCATATATACAGTATATATTATAAATAACAGTGTGTATCATACACGTATAACACAGCTATAACTTGTATCTCATTTAAGATCTAGCAATGTTATTATAATCAACTTACTTTGGACAATTATAACTGCACTTGTGAAATAAAATTGATGTCATTTTGGTTCAAACCATTGGTATGCTGATATAATAATGGCCTACCAGCACAGTATGTTCATTATTTCCAATAGTGGAACCAAGATATTCATTCAGAGTTACTCTAGTCTTTAAAAATTGAGCCCATGATCTCATCATTGATCATACAATGACTGTCCATCCTCCCCTCCCCCCCCCCCTACCCTCCTCCACCTTTTCACATGTTCAGGAACACTTCTGTCAATTGCATTGCTATAGCCCAATATTCCTAAAATCACTCAATTCCTGCCTTTTCGAAATACATGATATGGGGTTCTTGATCAGACGTACTTCACTCAGTGTGGTAGGATCGGACCATAGCTATCCAAGGCATCTGTGACACCTTTCCATCCAAAGCACTAAAGTGTGTTTTTATCTCTCAATTCAAATTTAACAACAAAGTCAGCATTGTCTTGAGCAATTTGTTCCATCTCTTCATACAGGTGTCGAGAACTCTTCAAATCCTGGTGGACCAAAAATAATGAAAAATTAGTTTCTCTAAACCCTGTGATTGAATAGCATTGAAACTTGACAACATCAAGAAAATATAGGTGAGATCCACTATAAGGGGAAAAACCTATTTATGAAGCAAGGGCGTAGCTGGAAATATGCCAAGGGAGGGGCGATCCTGTGGGCAAATTATCAGAGCCGTAGATTCGGCATTGGAAACTATCTAAGCGCAGCGCCACCACGGGTTGGCGCGAAGCGCAGAAGAAAATTGTGGCCGAAAATGCCTCCCAGATCACTGGAAATGGCACTTCCCAGGCCTTGTAAGTTGCATCTAAGCATTTTCTATTTGAAATTACTAGCGATATCATAAAAACGTACAAAAAAAATATGCTCAAGGGGGGGGCGGTAGCCCCCTTTGCCCCCCCCCACTGGCTACGTGCCTGTTATAAAGGTTCCTGTCTTCAGATTTCATTGCCCTTAACCAACACAATAAGGTTTCATTCGTCATGGCCAATCCTCACACCAAGTTCCACACTTGACATAGATTGTGAACAAGCTTTTCAGACTTAAACCTCCTTGGAAATAAGAACTTCTATTGAGCAGCTAAACATTGCATCACATCTAATACATTGCAGCTTACCTTTACATAACTCTTTGAGAGGTCGTATAATCTGGTAAAGCATTTCTTGTAGTAGCTGTGAGCTTCGTCCAATCCTTTTGAGGCAAGAACTTTACTAACTATCTCCATCAGTTTCTGAGAATAAGAAATATAAATAAAACATGTAAACTGTTTGGTTTGCTGTAAAGTAGTTCTTAAGTGATGATATATAAAATAACAAGAACTTGGTTTATGAAAATAACAATCATACTTTTGTAATCATTATTACCACTCTATTAATCTAATGTAAATGGATCTGACAACTGTCATACACCACAGAACTACTATACTTCACATAGAAGTTCCTTTCAGCTTGTCTCTTGCAGCAATTTGAAGACCAATAGCTCACTCAAAGCAAACAGCAATCTTGAATATATTCTAATAATATAAAACATGGTCCATGCAACAGTTTGTTGCTGCTCAACCCTACTGCTAGGAAGTCACAACACTTAACAGTGCCTGTCTACAGATCTACAGAAGCATACTGCATTTTCAAGTTGCCAAGAATTTAAAGGGTGTGAAGACTCGCGCACAAAGAAACGTCTGATGCCGGTAATCTGACCTAGTTTCGAATGAGGTGTAACAGATGTGTTAGACACCACCATCGATCCCAGAAAATACACACACAGCTTGCTACCATCGGTTATTAGACACTAGTGTACAGTCAGTATATACAGCTGCTGTCAATACCTACAGCACAGTGTACAAACGATACAGGGATGGACATCTCAGGTCCAGCTAAAGATGACAATGTATCATGTTTCATTACTGTCTGCATTTTGTAGCGACAAGCAGAAAACTTCACTTGCAAGCAACGGAAAGTTAACTTTTTCAGAGCGCGGCACACGGTTTGGGGCGAGTCTTCAATGCCTTTAACTGCACAAGAGCACAACTTGTAGGATGTAACCAAAATTTTCGTTGATCAGTATAAGGTTACGGCTAGACTTAGGCTTAACAACAATTGCCCTTAGGCATTTCACCAGTATAAGTATAAATACAGCATTATAACTTAAATCTTCAGTAGTAACTAGGCCTAGGTTATATCCAATGGCTAGATTAGGAAAGTTGGATTCACCTCAAGTAATGGCGATAACAAACTTCGGGAATTCAATGTGACGACAGTCTATTCTTTGTCAAGTATAGGCCTCACTGATTGGAGAGTGCAAGTAAGAAGCCTAAGATGCAACAGGGGGAACTTATTGTATCTTCCAAGCAAATGACGATGAAGCTTAATTGTGTGTGGTAATGTATACATCCTTTGTGAGTTTATGAATTGATAAATTGTATTTCATGAAAACTATGTACATGTGAGTCACCCATGCATCACTGAGGACATCTGAGAGTTACAAATGGGGATTAAATTATAAAAGTAACATATTACAATACTACAGAAGAAAAGAGCCATGTCAGTAGGCAACAACCATAGCAGACTGCTAAAAATGCTGCAATAAACATTGTAGGCCTACATCTATGACAATGTCTGGTACCATCGTCGCTTTATCATTCTTCAATAGAAGCGTGCACATTTATAAGTACCTGAGAAACAGCATGATATTCATTGTTAAGGACACATTATTCAATTTGTTTTTACCTATTCATCTATAACCATTTTAATGGGTGGGGGGGGGGGGGAAAGGTGTGGGGGGAGCACTTCGATGATTTCAGAGAGACTTTCTTTTTCTTCTTTCATATTTGTACTTTTCGTTTACAATTATGTACACGTACATGTTTCCACTCAGACAATCTGATATGTCCATTTGAAGGTAGTCAGATAGTACAAAGACATCCATATTTTGGGAAATTACATCCAAACTGGTTTTGCAGATATGGTGACAAGAGTGGCTTTTGACATATTTTCCAAGCACCTGCATCATCCATTTATACACAGTACTCACTGCATCTTGGTTGTTCCATCACTGTAAGGTACCTTTAAGTAAAAACTTGGGGCCCAAAATATTTCTGTAACGCCTTCTTGCTTACTTTTAGGTCTAATCAAAAATTAACATGATGAACAATATTAATGGCTCGGCTTTGTTCTTTATGTACCTAGTTAAAGGCTTAACATCGGATTGTACACATTTGGAAACATGCTAGAATTATTTTGCAAAACTGAGAACAAAAGTGTAAGCCTTGGATAAAAAATCTGTGAGTTGAAATTCATTTCATTTTTCTCCCACAAAACTTAAGTAAACAAGTGCTTCAAGTGTTCCATATGAGAAAATGAAAGATATTTTGACGATAAGATCAGGGATTTTGTCAAAACCACATCTCACAGCATTTTGTGTGGCAAAGATATGAATTTTCAAATTGATAGTATATTGTGAATTCATCTGGCAACAGTAAGGTGTATGATGTCATCACAGCACTTGAGCTGGAAAATGGTTTTGTTTTTCTCCATCATGTTCACTTATTCTCAGAGGAATATAGTATTTATACCAAAAAGTTTGATTTTGATGAAATTCTAAAATGCAGAAAACATTGACAAATGAGCAAAGATTGTAGATGTCAAGGATTAATAAGACAATAAGAAGATAATAATAGGAAAGTAAAAGCTCTTCCAGAAACTCTGCAATGATGACATCACAGACAACCTATTGTGATCCAAAGCTCTGTAAGAATCAAGCGTTAAACCAGTCAATGTCAGTTACAACCAAACAAACTTATTTAGAGTAAGGAACAAGATAATTGATGTTGAATTTTTCTACTAACAGTTTGGAATACTTTTCTCAGTGACACTGCAGTGTGGAATACTTTTCTCAGTGACACACTGTCTGCCAATGTATCAGGTTGCAAGGATATATCAACAACAACATATAACTGAAGATTAATGCTTCTGAAGAACATTTGCATTATGACATCATAGACCACCTACTGTAATTCCAGTCCAATGAAGAATCGAGGGATTAAAACAGTCAAAATAGGTTCAACCCAATCAACCATATCTTCAGTTAGGGACAAGATATTGAATTCGGGGGGGTGTTCAACTACCATTGTGAATATACAAAATGTCTGCCACTTGAATATATCCCTTCTAACGCTGCCAAAATAATACATAACTGACTTTGAACCCAGCAGATCCAAGAAATGTATGCAACATAACATCCTAAAGTTCAACCAAGCAAACGTTTGTAGGTACCATGTTTACAACATACAACAGTTTAACCTTCAATGACTTTTGTCTTCCATAAGAACCAATGAGCTTCTCTTACTTAAATCAAATTGACATACCACATACCTTTCAAACAGACTCATAATCGAAGGGTCTATTAACTTTAAAAAAAACAAAAAAAAATTATATTGATCTTAATTAGCTTTGAGCTGTACATAATACATCAGTGATGTTCTTACCCTTTTATGCTTCTCGGATCGAGGCACTAGTCCTGCCTTTCTGTTCCTCTCCTTGGCTGTTGCTAAGGTTTTTCTTCTTATATTTGATGGAATGCTAGGTTGTTTCCTTGGTGATGAATTCCCTTTGTATGGGCTCGAGTTAGACGGTATCCGAGGAGGAGGATGAGGAGGAGCTCTCCTAAGATTACTTCTCCCGGCACAGAATACACTACCATTCTTGCTCTGACTAGTTTCCGTCTTTGTCGGTGTTTCCAGTCTCTTAGATCTTCGAGGAGTTTCATCATTTTTCACTTTCTTCGGTGTTGAAAATCTGTCTGATTTTGTTGGAGTAGATACAAGATTCTGATCGATCCCTTTAAGGGGACTTTGGAGTCTCATAGACTTTCTTGGAGTTACCTTTAGCTGCTCTCCTTCGTGTTCTTGTTTCCTTGCTGTACCACTGGAGTTGATCCCATGATCCCTACTTCCCTTAATCCTATCAAAAACAAAAAAACAAGATGTTTCTAGACTGGATCTGTATGATCAAGATATTAACAATTCAACAAACCTCAATATCATACAGAACCATTCAAAAACTTTCCCACACTTTAAATTCCTGTCCACAATTTTATCAGTTTGCTTGGTTTCATACCATCACCAACTTCAAAGTTTATAAGAAAATGACATAGAAAAATCTGAGAGTAAATTTCAACTTCAAATGATGATTAATTTGTAAATGAAACCTTTTGACATAAGGCAGGGCACTATGGTAATACTTCTGGTTTGTGAAGTACACAGTAGTTCCATGGTCAGACATTTTCATTTATGCCAGACCAGTTGTTCTTAATCAAAGTTCAAAAGCATACATTAATCAAATATTCTTCTAAATATATTGTCTTCATGCAAAGTGTGACTAAATACTTCCCAATGAGCCTGCAGTAGAAAGAATATGAAATCTCATGGGTTGAGCAGGGCTGACATTAAACTAATTTGCAGATCATCAATCAGACAACTGCTGCCATTGACAAATGTGGTCATCAGTGGTCATCAGTGGTCATCAGTGGTCATCAGTGGCCAACAGTGGTCATCAGTGGTCATCAGTGGTCATAAGTGGGCTTGTCTTGCTAATTTCCATTAACTTGTTCCACAACTGGTTTCACTTTGATGTTCCAGCAGCAACATAATAAAATAACTGACAAGCTACCTGTGAATTTACAGAGACTTCATGAATGGATGTCTCAAGTTGAGGTTAAGGATGTTACATGGATCTTTCTTAGATGGATCTTTCTTAGAGTCTTACCGCTTCATGGGAGTGGCTCCACTGTTTGAGTGCCGCCGAGGCCGCTTTAAACATCTGGGAGACTTGCTGTTACATCTTACTTTAGCTTTCCTTGGTGAGGTAACCTGATAAAGATTGTATTCAGCTGGTTTTTATTTGTTAACAGAAGCCACTTTCATTAAGTCTGATATGATATATTACAAGGTCAAAGCCTCAGTCTCATCAAACAGTCTCATCAAACATAGTCACAGTCTCATCAAACATATTCTCAGTCCCATCAAACATATTAGTTCGACTCTCATCAAATCAGAACATTCAATAAGAACTAACATAAGGCATATGTGTTAATCCTTTCAGATTTAGAAACTACTTTATAATTATCATTATTACCCAATTTTCTTTTAATCCCCTTAATATAGTTTTAGTTTTAATATTGACATGGGTGGTGTTGACTCATGGGATTACCTTTCTCTTAGATGTTGCCTTGGTGACACTTGCCCCTCTCTGTAGTTTAATCACAGATGTTGTGGCATTGTGTGAGCAAGTAGAAGCAGTTTCCATGGTAACAACTCTCAGAATTAAACGAGCCATTCTTGTATCGGTGTCCATGGCCTCCTGGTCTATGCAGTAACTGATAAATGAATACAAAATATTTTAAATCCCAAGAGGGGAAGATGCCAGAAGGTAACATACTCATGTCATATATAAGGAGAGTACAGAGACATTGTACAAGGTTCCTTGTATTATCATGAGCTTGGTTTAATGAACATGAAGAAGCCAGCATAAATGAACATGTCACTTGGTTCCAACCTTTACACATAATAATTATACTGAAGCACCAAAGTTAAAATGTTTCATGTTGAACCATATATAATATATTTTACTACATGACACTGACCCTAAATGATTTATAAAGTCTATGGGCTGTTAAATATGGCAAACAATTCATTTGGTGGCCACAGCCTCTTAAATAATAAAAATACGAGGCAATTCTACAGATTTTCAAATCTGAACCAATACTGCAGGACAGTAAATTTGATACTGATACTTAAAAAGCATGATCCAAATGCAAACTGATCTTCGGACTGATATTAAAGGAGGCTTATGGTGTACTCCCATTCTTTACCCTTCTTATGTTGTACTCTTATTCTGTACCCTTCTTATGTTGTACTCTTATTAATGGAAGATATTAGCTGTTCCATTTAAGTTACTTACTGAAATCCTGGTAAATTGTATTTCAAAGATTCTGGAAATTCTAGCTTCTTCAACTCTTCTTCTCGCAAGTTTGGCCGAGTGCTGTGCTTTGATGGAGTACTTGTGTGTGACTGGGATCTTGTTGCTATGCCAATGGGAGAGAAATCCTGACCAATTGGCAGTCCACTGGGATGGAAATGCTTGAGAAACTCAGAAGCATTGAGCTGGAGAGTTATAGCTGCAAGGGGAGATTGTATTAAACTTGAACCACCTTTATCATATTTTAATCAACTTTGTGGTAACTATAGCAGCAGTTCAGCAGTGAAATTGCAGGAATGTCTACTACCTCAATGCTATGAACGTTACATTTTACCATGGTGATTTATGAAAATCATTTGCATAGACATCCTCTGTGTTTTTTTGGTTGCATCCACCCACATCCACATAGCGTTAACAATACCTGCTGTCAATGACCAAGTGTGAAATGCAATGTTCCATAGTTTGACAGGTCTAAGTATTTTGAGGTCAAGAGATGTTCACTGAGAGTGAGTTACTTACTATCATGTATAGGAGGCGGTACCATCATCCCAGCCAGCTGCACTTCTTGCATCTCTCGTTTCCTCTTCTCTCTAGCTTGCTCTCCGTTAACGAGAGCTAAACGCTCCAACAGCGACTCTGTGTCAGGAACTAATGGAATGAAAAGCAGCACAACTTAAACTTTGCTTGTCTTCCTTAAATCACTCTGATAACTTTCTCATTGTCAGAATTAGCAACTCACTCTGAGAACTTTCTCATTGTCAGAATAAGTAACTCACTCTGATAACTTTCTCATTGTCAGAATTAGTAACTCACTCTGATACCTTTCTCATTGTCAGAATTAGTAACTCACTCTGATAACTTTCTCATTGTCAGAATTAGTAACTCACTCTGATAACTTTCTCATTGTCAGTATTAGTAACTCACTCTGATAACTTTCTCATTGTCAGAATTAGTAACTCACTCTGATAACTTTCTCATTGTCAGAATTAGTAACTCACTCTGATAACTTTCTCATTGCCAGAATAAGTAACTCACTCTGATAACTTTCTCAATGTCAGAATTAGTAACTCACTCTGATAACTTTCTCATTGTCAGAATTAGTAACTCACTCTGATAACTTTCTCATTGCCAGAATAAGTAACTCACTCTGATAACTTTCTCATTGTCAGAATTAGTAACTCACTCTGATAACTTTCTCATTGCCAGAATAAGTAACTCACTCTGATAACTTTCTCATTGTCAGAATTAGTAACTCACTCTGATAACTATCTCATTGTCAGAATTAGTAACTCACTCTGATAACTTTCTCATTGCCAGAATAAGTAACTCACTCTGATAACTTTCTCATTGTCAGAATTAGTAACTCACTCTGATAACTTTCTCATTGCCAGAATAAATAACTCACTCTGATAACTTTCTCATTGTCAGAAGTAGTAACTCACTCTGATAACTTTCTCATTCTCAGAATTAGAGCTTTTCTGGCAACCAGCAGACCTGCTACATCAGTAGCAATAAAATCTTCTACATCTTAAATTAGGAAACTTGTCAGTGACCTACAAAAGACTTTAACAAAACAGAAACTGACAATCTCATTTCAATACTTTATGAAGCATTTAAATAAAGGCCAAGAACTTTGTGACAGTAAGAGTGAGAGACAGTTAAGGTACCATTGTCATAAAGGTGTCTGTTTTGTAAATGGACTAAGATCTGATTCAGCAATGGTAGCTTTCTGTGGGCTGCTTAATGTACAACACACTGGATAGTGTGTTATTGATGGCTTAACAAACTTACAATAACTGACATGATGGTGGGAATCTGGTGGGTAAATTATGGTATCATTAAGAGGATGGGCTCCTGAACTTACCAGATTGTGGCAATAAGGGGAAGTGTAAGATAGGAACAAGGTACTACCTACAAAATAATAGATTACTGGTGGGTTACTAGTGGTAGACACCCAGCACTCACCATTTGGTGGGTTACTAGTGGGTGGACAAAGCTAACACTCATCATTTGGTTGGTTCCTAGTAGTAGACACCTAACACTCACCATTTGGTGGCTTACTAGTGGTAGACAAAACTTACTCTCACCATTTGGTTGTTGGTTGGTAATGGTTACTAGTGGGTGGACAAAGATAACACTCATCATTTGGTGGGTTACTAGTGGTAGACAAAGATAATTGTCACCATTTGGTTGTTGGTTGGTTTTCTAGTGGTTAGACAAAGATAACACTCACCATTTGGTGGGTTGCTGGTGGTTAGACAAAGATAACACTCACTATTTGGTGGGTTACTAGTGGGTGGACAAAGATAACACTCACCATTTGGTGGGTTGCTGGTGGTTAGACATAGATAAAACTCACCATTTGGTGGGTTGCCGGTGGTTAGACTGGGGAATTTATCTCCAAAGTAACCAATAGAATTCATCCGAAAGGGTGAATAACGGAAAAGCTTTACATGTATAAGGAGTTGAAGTATTATCAACTCTAGATTAGTTATAGGACGTGTGTAACCTCTTCTCCGTCTTCTAGCTGAGGAAGGAAAGGATATTGCAGGCATCAAATATATAACTATTAGATTTCTGCTGCACCTTTTCGTTATGCAGTCACCCTGTCATCACACAACTTTCCAGAGGGAGTTTTCAAGTTGCAAATACTCTTAAACATATATAGTAAACTGAGAAAGTCTACTCTTATTGAGTAACTAGTAGCATGAAGGGATAAATCTTGGGCACTTATTCTATAGCAATCATTAAAAGAAATAGTTCATGTCACAAACAAATCAAATAGGAGGAACAGAAGCAAACCCTAAGTGATTCGATTTAAAATCAAGTATTGTGGTCATCACAACAAGAAAGGGTTCTTTACAACGACAGACACTTGAGCAACTTCTGTACTCAGTGTCAAAAAAAAACTGTCAAAAAAAAAACTGTCTGGTAACAGACTTAAGGATCTCTTTAGCAGGTCGAACTCAAGGCTCAGTCTAAGAGAAAGCAAGCAGATTGTTAAAATGTCATAATTATTGTTATTGAATGATAGCAGATTACCAAATCACACATACCTTTCAAAATTAATACTGCACCTATATTGTAAAACTGCAAATGTTCTAGGAATTCCCACAAAACCTGTTCACAGACCACAGGTATGCTCCTTGGAAGATGGTTTACAACACCAACATGCCTTCCTAGAATAGAATAGAATGACATATACCATTATCATGACCAACAACATCCAATTTACTTCACAATAGTCATTACACAATTTACACAATACACAAATTTACACAATACACAAATTTACACAATACACAAATTTACACAATACACAATTTACACAATACACAAATTTACACAAAACACAATTTACACGACACACAAATTTACACAATACACAATTTACACAATACACAAATTTACACAATACACAATTTAACAATACACAAATTTACACAATACACAAATTATGCAATACACAAATTACACAATAGTCATTGTAATAGCTTCTTTGCCATAACTGCAATCCCTGATAACATTTTACTTAAATAGCATTTTGTTTCTATATTAAGAATAAAATTTGATAATCAATATCACAAAACACTTAGGGTAGATTTAATGACTTACAACGAAAAAGACAATGTTTGTGAATATATATAATATCTATATAATAATTTGTGAATATATATATATATCTATATAACCTAAGAAGACTCCAGCTAGCATGTAACTGTTCTATATAACCTAAGAAGACTCCAGCTAGCCTGTAACTTTTCTATATAACCTAAGAAGACTCCAGCTAGCATGTAACTGTTCTATGTAACCTAAGAAGACTCCAGCTGGCATGTAACTGTTCTATATATCCTAAGAACACTCCAGCTAGCATGTAACTGTTCTATAACCTAAGACGACTCCAGCTAGCATGTAACTGTTCTATGTAACCTAAGAAGACTCCAGCTAGCCTTTAACTGTTCTATATAAACCTAAGAAGACTCCAGCTAGCCATTGTAGGCAGTAATCAGTGGTCGATTTTCATTTAAGTTCGTGACGCACATCGGGGGGTGGACGTGAAAACAGTAAAATCGTGAAGAGAAAATGTGTCTCAACTCATGTCTAGCTTTCACAGGGCAACAACTTGGCCTTTAACTCGCAATTATGGATTGAAATTAATTCGTTAATATTTAAAATATGCTTGTTCACAGGGGTGATGAGGAACGTGTTTGTTTTGTACTACCGTCAATTTTTCGCGAAATATACATACAACTAGGCTAGTCTGTATAGTAGTGTGAAACCGACATGGCGTTCGTAGCAACTACCAGCAAGTCAGTTCCTACCGGAGATGAAAACGCCGTGAAATGCTACATGTGCATTTCACGTCAAACCAAGGTGCCAATTCGAAAGTTAAATCTCAGCACATGGTCACGATTTCTTGGTTTCGTCCTAAGATGGCAGTCTCTGAGCGGTGAGCAACATCAGATAGCAACCAATTTGGTTGCCAAGAGTTGCGACGACATTCCCCTACCCAACCGGCCACTGTGACATGACGGAGGATATCACGTCTGCTACAGTCGGTTTACAGACAGAGGGTAGAAAGGTGCATCAATAGATTGAAGAGGAACAGACCTTCCCCAGAATTAATGCATCCTTGTAAGTGTGACCAAACAGGTAAAACGAAGGCGATAACTACTGTTTATGCCCAACTATTGTAGTACTAGTAGAGCATTGGTCTTTTCATTGCACATATGCCTAGGTCCAGTACTATAGTTTGGTCGTAGAACTAGCCCAATCCCTACTATATCCTACTTCTACTACTAGCTAGTACTGAATGGTACCAAAGTTCGTACACCTAAGCCTCAAATTTTATTCTAATTCACCAACTTTTTTACCTTATACTGACATATTATGATGATGATACGTTGGTTCTCTGGTTGATCACCTTCAAAATATTATCATACGACATAGGCTAGCCTCTACTCTTGTCTAACTAATGTTTATCAGTAATTGTTACAAACAAGTTTTGAAAAGGAAAGCACTGTAGGCTAATATGTTTGTCACATAGGCCTT
>KN882613.1:42534-57312 GCA_000934455.1 Apostichopus parvimensis
AAGGATGAAGACCACGGACCATGAATTGTATGAATGACAGACCTAATATACCAAGGATGAAGACCACCGACCATTTGGTCCTCAGCCTTCTCTACACCTACCCCTACTCCAGATTAAGAACATTTGACAACACTACTGAGGGCTGAAAGCTGGTAACAAACATAAAGACCATCTCAGCCTCTTTAAGTGGTTGCGACCACCAAACCCCACTAAATGAAAGCATCAGGTTACAGAATCTATCATTGCTGTCTTCCAAACCTTAGTACAGTAGAGACTTAGAGGGCGATCAGCAATTCCTGCAAGACCTCTCGCTGGCACAAATAACAGTATTCTAAAGCTAGACTGACATTTAAAAGCTCTACTTGTAATAATCATAATAATAATAAATGCAAATTTATATAGCGCCAATATCCAGAGGAAAACCAATGCTCAGTGGCGCAAGTGCTCATGGAAGGCAGTCAAAAATAGATAAGTTTTGAGTCTTTTTTTGAAAATGTTAACGTTGGGTGCCGACTTGATGTGCAGTGGAAGTGAGTTCCAAAGAGTAGGAGCCGCATTAGAAAACGATCGTTGACCAAATGACTTGAGCTTCCACTTAGGTACATGGAGCAGTAGCTGATTTGTAAGCTGTGTACTGTAATTGCTTCTGTATAAGCATGTACATTTACTCATATAAATACATTGGTACAAACAAGTACAATTTTGTTAAATTTAATACAATATTTACCAGTATTGAAATTGTACTTATAAAGTTTTAGTATTATGACAGACATTAATCTGCAGAGATTCTTGTACAAACGTTGACAAACAGTTCATAATTAGCAGTGCCGGGTCATCTCGTCATGTCCTCCATTTTGTTGTCATGGCTACCCTATTGTAACAGCAGAGTATTGTATCCATCATTGCTGTGTCCACTAAGCCTTACACTGAAGCAACAGATAGCAAAATCCTTGCTATATTCACTAAACCTCACTTCACCTTAGAGAGAGATTACTGAACCCATTAAGTAACCTATTAATCTAGGTTATAAGTGTGCTACAGTCAATATTATTCTCAGCTTTTAAATGAATCCTTCTACATACATTCTCTTCAGATTCTGTTTAATAAGAATTAAAATGTACTCTGCAGGAATTCCTCAAATCAAAATCTCCATGAAAAATCTTTCGTGTAATTTTCAGAGTTCTTGGATGTTGCACTTTTGAAATTTTGCTCTCAGGATTGTTTGCTATACCTTCCTACTTCTCTCCAATTCTAACCCGCCTTCTTGGTGTCTCAAGACGTCTGTGAACTAACACAAATTATTCCTAGCATCAGCTGATATATGTTGAACTATCATGATTTATTCCTAGGGGGGGAATTCCACGAGACCGAAGGTCCGCAAGACCGAATTTCCGCAAACCGATGGTCTGCGAGACCGATGGTCTATGGAAGGTCCATCGATAGGCGTAACTAGACTTTTTCATTAGAGCGGGCTTCAGAGGGGGTCAGAGAGATTGACATGGGGGCAATATTGTTTAAAATAGGGTATCGCTATATCTCATTATTAAGTTATATTGTATTCTATAATTTCATTTGGGGCAGCAGGGGGAGGGGGGTGCGAGACTTTTGAGAGCGGGGGCTTTCGCCCCCCTGCAACCCCCTCTGATTAAGCCACTGTTGAAGGCCTAGTATCAATGCAAGCCGTCCCAGCCCCATTGTGTATAAGTCACTGGTATCCACTATGAAAAGAAATGGCTGTAAATTCTTTTTAATTACGCGCTTTATCAACGTAATATTACAGGTAGTAATATTTGTCTTATCACTATTATAGGCGTAGTCATAGTTTCGGTCACGCGGGGCCTAGTAATAGTTTTGGTCTTGCGGACCTCGGGAGACCTCAGAGACCTTCTGTGTCGCGGACCTTTTATAATTTCGGTCTCGCGGACCTTCAGTCTCGTGGACCTGCAACCGTTCCTAGCATCAGCTGAAATATGTTGTTATATGGTATTTCCTTCCTTTATGAGACTTGCAGCTAAATCCTGTTCAGCTGTTTTCAAGGCTAGTCTTGCATCAGGGAAGTCTGGCTGAATCTGAAGAGCTTCTTTAAAATCATCAATACCTTGTTGAAATCTCCCTGCAAGATGAAAGAGTAAATTCATTTGATAACTTTATCCTTCAAAACATTTCATGAGACACTATTAATGAAGCATGACAGTATGATAATAGAGGTGATGAAGACTGCAACTAACGATCCCTTACTTTGAAAACTTTGTTGATAAAATCACTTAATGGCTGAATTCCTCAGAGTAGCAGAATAATAACCAGCAGTGCCAAATAAGACAAATGTCATCAGACCTTAGAGAAATACTTGTTGCTTATTTGCTATACCCATTTGGATGGACTTGAAATCTTACACTGTGAAAGAACTGCACTTGCTGTTAAACTTATATATCTTTAAATAATCAACTTTCACATCAAGTTGCCTCCAATTCAACATTTTTAAATCTTACTGACCCTACAACCATTATCTCCCTTTTGGCTCAAGAAGATTGGCTTCAAATGAGGATCCTGATTCAGCAATTGCTATAAAGATTGCATTGTGACCACTGAGGGGATTATGTGGCCCAAGATCTCCCATTACTGGCCCTTGTCAGACATAGACTGGCGCAAGTCTGAAGGAGGGCGCACTTTATCTGTAATAACTAGTTATGATGACCCACTTAGGGGATTATGTGGCCCAAGATCTCCCATTACTGGCCCTTGTCAGACATAGACTGGTGCATGTCTGAAGGAGGGCGCACTTTATCTATAATAACTAGTCAGTGTAAATGTAACTACTCAACAGTAATTCACCTGCCACATTTTTGAAAAATGTTTCACGCTTTAGTGAAATTTATGAAAAGTTCATCAATCTCACAAAATCAGAATTTGATAGCAATTAATATTTTAATCATATTGCACTCTTGCAAGAGAATAGTTTTGTTTGTCAGTAGGAAAAATAACTAGAATTAGAGCACACAGGCACAAACCAGCCTAGCTTGGTCCAAGAGCCAATCTAAATTTAAGAGCTCAATTTGCACATTTACAAAGTTTCCAGTTTTAAGATGCAAACCAAGCAGAAGGTGACATAGATTTCTTTGCCTAATACTGTACAATAAATATACCATTGAGCTTAACAGTATAGAAAGTTCATATAGACTATTAGTACACTCACCTAGCCTGTAATGAATCTGTCCTCTGTTATAGAGGGCTACTGGGAAGTCAGGGCACTGTCCAAGAGCTTGGGTATAATCTTCAATTGCTTCATCAAAGTCCACTCTCAGGTATTTTATCTGACCTCTAGTATTGTATGCATTCCCTAACAGATCCATCCTGTATTTAAAAACATTCAGCAAAAGAGAAGAGGTGTTTAGGCTGTGATTTAATATTTGATACTGCTAAAGGCGGAGAGGGATATCAATCTTCATCTGCTACATTCTTAATTGAAATTTACATATAAATGATCTGGTGGGAAAATAAACTCAAAAAGCTGAGGTGACATTTGACCTTTAGAATAAATGAAAGGTTTCTTGTACTTGGTAATATTAAAGGTGGATCTACACAAAGTACACAGTTAACCAACTTTTCTTTTTCACTTGCATCCCTGTTGATATCGTGTTTACAAGCTGGGTATCACACACACCCGCACACACACGCCATCATGACTGCATTGGTTAACGATTATCATCAAAACTAAAAATTGTCATACAGAATCTCTTACTGTACGTTATTTATTGTGTTAGTATACAATGAGTAAAGGAAACGAACCTATGCATTCATGTTCACAATGTCTGTATAATGTCTGTATATATGTCTGTATAATGTCTGTGTAATGTCTGTATATGTCTGTATATGTCTGTATAATGTCTGTATATATGTCTGTATATATGTCTGTATATGTCTGTATATATGTCTGTATATATGTCTGTATATATGTCTGTATAATGTCTGTATATATGTCTTTATATATGTCTGTATATATGTCTGTATCATGTCTGTATAATGTCTGTATATATGTCTGTATAATGTCTGTAGTATATATCTGTATAATGTCTGTATATATGTCTGTATATATGTCTGTGTAATGTCTGTATATATGTCTGTATATGTCTGTATATGTTTGTATATATGTCTTTATATATGTCTGTATAATGTCTGTATATATGTCTGTATAATGTCTGTGTAATGTCTGTATATATGTCTGTATAATGTCTGTATATATATCTGTATATATGTCTGTATATGTCTGTATATATGTCTGTATATATGTCTGTATAATGTCTGTATATATGTCTTTATATATGTCTGTATAATGTCTGTATATGTCTGTATATATGTTTGTATAATGTCTGTATATATGTCTGTATAATGTCTGTATATATGTCTGTATATATCTGTATATGTTTGTATATGTCTGTATAATGTCTGTATATATGTCTGTATAATGTCTGTATATATATGTCTGTATATGTCTGTATGTCTGTATATATACAGCTACTGACAGTACTGTAGATTAACAGACACAAACATGATATCCAATTTATGCAGCAACCATGCATGTACAGAAAAGTGACTTCAAGAAGGATGGTCCCCCACCCCCTCCCCCTTCACCTTTCTCTCACACACAAATATAGACTTTCCAATCAATAATATCCCAAGACATTGGTCATTTCAACTGCATTTACCACTCTTTGGAATCCAGTGACCTTTGACCTCCTTTCATCTCCTCTTCAGCCTTGACAATAACCTCAGAAAACTTTTCCTCTGCAAACTTCATTTTTCCAAGTTTGAAGAATTCTTCTCCTTCCTGCAGTAATCTTCTTACATCAGCAGACACTGCCATAGATTCTTAAATGAAAGAAAGCACAGCAATATTAATATGTTCATTCATTGTCAAAGACTCCATTGAAAAGAGGTGTGTTTGACGCAGTAAATCAGCTCACAGTTTTGTTCTGCTCAAAATGAAATTATCAACTCCTATCGAGTTGCAGCATCACCTGCAATAGAAGTGGCACCACTCTTGTTAGAGTAGAGTATGCTTCTAGGCTAGTAGCACCACAAGTTTAGGGATATAGCACCTCTTTTTTTGGGTAGCAGGGGCGTAGCCAGGGTTTGGTATGGTGGGGCATAGTCATACTTCTGTCCCCATTTTCAGGCACATAACGGTGGATCGCCGTCCTAGGGGAGAGGTGTAAGTGGAGGGGATGTGTGAAAAAAAAATTCGAAAAGGGCTTAGATGCAAAATGGTGCTATCATTTTCAATTTTTTTTACTATAGCCATGTACCAAAATTTTCCTTTCTTGGTACAAAAACTATTTTTGGGGGGGGGGGGAAATAAAAAATTAATGTGTGCGCCTACTCGGTTGAAAACCAGTTATATATCACATATTGAAATATATGGCCACTCAAAGAGACATTACAACCGCATATTTTTGAGGTGACCGTTCATTACATTCTACTTCGTGGTTGACCCCCGGCCCCCATCATCGGCCCCATCACCAGGTTCAAGTCCATTTATAGATATTTGTTTTTGCTCCCATTGGATTTCACTTTCGCCCAACTCTTAGGCCCCCTACCCAAAAATTTCTAGGGGGGACAAACTGCACCACCCCACCCCACTGGCTTCGCCACTGGGAACTAGCACTTTTCAAGTACTAGCCTATATCATTGTAATAATGACATAGCTTTGCATATTTACATCATCCTTTGACTTCACTTTTGTGGAAAACACATTGAGTGACTTGCTATCACAAGTTCAAGTTTGGCTTACATTTCGTTTCTATTATAAAATCCGAAAGTGTGTCATAACTGGTGCAGGTCACATTATATCCTATGGTGTTAAAATGATCATCCTTTTTATTCAGTATACCCACAATGAAGTGAAAGCTGGTCTAATTGGCATAAACATTACACTGATGAAATTTTGTGAGCGCTTGAATTAAGTTAAATTAAACGGTTATCTTTCGTTATCCTACACCCCATCCAAACAATCACTTAATTAGTAAGATATACAGAATAGTTTTAATACTTAAGCCTATGCTTTAACACACTCTCCCTCTGGCTAGACACCCAGTCCGGGACAAAGATGCAAACACTGCACCGTGCTACATAGTGCAAGTACTGCATACCTGCCCGTAGTGAAACCGGTACAAATGTTAAGTCCAGCTTCCGGGTAAACAATAATGACAAGTGTAATGTATTTTCGTTCCTGTTACTACTCCGTCAGAACAGAAACCTTCATGATTGTAGCTATTTCAAGGTGGCGTTGCGTTCAAATTTGAAAATGAATAAAACTTAACTTCTTACTAGATTATCAGATGGTGGAACAAGATCGTGCACTCAGACATTGAAAGGAGACTCTAGGCTTGGCTAGCATAATGAACGGCAGAACTCGGGTTTCAGTTGCTGTACCTCCGTTGTTTATGCTCAGTGCAGGGAGCTGCTACTCTAAGTAGCAGCTCCCTGCTCAGTGCAACCAGGGAGCTGCTATAGAGTAGCAGCTCCCTGGTGCAACCAGGGAGCTGCTACTCTAACGTTAGATAGAGTAGCAGCTCCCTGGTGCAACCATGGAGGTAAAACCTCTATGGTGCAACATAAGACGATGTGCCTTTAGTTTCGGTAATATTCCGGTAATAGTATCGTGGCAGTCTTAAATAACCACGCAGAGCCATTACGTTAGTCTTTTAAAACCATTGGATAGGTTCGCTTCAAAAAATGATGCGTCCTGTTGACACCTAACCGTCCGCAAGAAATCGAGCAAAGTATCGATGCGTCTGAGATGGTGATTCTTTGTAGCTGGGATGTTAGCCTACTGCCTACTGATATTGTTTATAAACAAGGCTTATTCACAAGGAGCTCACAACGTACACTATGCCACAAAGTATTCGATACACATGTATAGTGTATCAAGGGGGAGGGGATCCTTCCCGATGGTAGGGTCTCTTGATGGTCAACTGCCCAACTTCATCTAGTTAAATCCAAATATTATATCAATGACAATTAATCAGGAAACTAGAAAACCATACAAAGATAATTTATGCTTTATCAGAAAGGCCTCAACCACTTACAGACGTGGAATATAAAACGGTAAATAACACAGAAAATTGTCTCAACTATTTTTTTTCCGTTTTTTTTTTCATCGCTGGTTGATTGTATGTATTAGGCACCTTATCTGAGAACATACGTATTAACATTCCCTACTCTCTTGTTTTTCCCGTAGTTCGATAACAGGTATTTGACGTCCCCCTAAACGAGCTTTTCCACCATGGAGCTGATGTTTAATAAAAATCCCCCGCTTTGCACTCTCCCATTCCAACCAGCTAACTGCTGACTTTTGTCTTCGATGGGTATAAACTCTCGTCGGAACTCTGTATCCACTCTACGCCTCAACACAAACCATAGGCATCTCCTGCATAATCGCCCAAATATAGAGCGCGTTAGCGTCATGCCCTAAACATTTTTTGCAAGTTTGTTCCCTTTAATGCTAGTTTTATCTTTTTCGTGGTAACGATTTAAAATGATTGAGGGACCCCCTACAACATTTTCCTTAAAAAGAGTAAACAAATCCTTATGGTTCTCTGGGAAGAGACAGAAATAATCTCCCTTAACGCCTTTAAAAAAATATCTGATGGTTAGGCCTGGAACAGAAATCCCCTGTTTGAAAATGTCGATATCTTTTACCTTGTAAAATTCAAACATTTTTTCAAGTGCTTCTTTAAACGTAACTACATCTTTATTGTTATACCATATTAAAACATCTTTAAACGAAGCCATGTAATGCTCAGCCCATATTTTGTGACATTATGTATATTCAGCACCAGATATATGAGTATTTGTTAAAGCGTTTTTGAAGGCTTCGTGTGCAGGTATAGCCCGGAAGGAAAGTTTATCCAAGCTATCCTCTCCAATCATAAGGAAAGAATCCCTTTTCTTCTTTGCATTTATAGGCATTTAAGAATTGTTTATAGCTGCATCCTGGGGCCTAATAATTTTTAATATCGAGGAAATAAAAACCATTTACAAGAAATTGACATTTAGTCGCTATTTCGTTTAAAAATGTGATTAATGGCTGGTCGGGGGTGCTCTTCGTTATTATGGAGATTATCGATACTCTGATACAACAAACCTTTTACAACGTAATTAATATCATATTTTTCAGACTTGAACCCGATAATAGGAATTTTTCTGCAATAACTTAGCAAAGAAACTAATAACTTCTTCTGAACGTTCAATAGCTTTTGATTTTTACAACCATCGATATTGCCAGCCCGCAATACTTCCTCTGTTTTCATTTTTCTTCCAACTTTGATATAGCAGAAGACATACACATTCCGCTTGTGAGTTCGTGGAAAGCCTATTTACTAATTTCAGTACAATACATTACAAAGCTATCCATAATTTTAGAAGGATCACCATCCGATACAAAACACTGCGGTGCCAAATAACCCGGTACATTTGAACAAAGACTAATACTTAATAGTTTATGCTGGCCGGTAAAAGTTAGTTTTGGACCGTTAGAGAGGATAACATCTAATTCTTTATCTAAATATGTTTCTATGTCGTACGTTATTCTATATGGATAATAACGTTCTGATTTAGGAAAAGGCACTAATTCAGGCAAAATCCACTAATTCTAATTTATCGAATATAGTGTGAGGTAATTGAAATACACCACCCGGAAATTTGAAAGTCACATGCTGTTTACAACGTGGGATATGTTGTTGTAAATACCTGTTCTGTTTGAAAAGTTTTCGACATCTAACACAATTAAATGTTTTGGCATATTTGCTAATATCCTTGATATACGAAAAGTGACCATTATAATAATTAAGATACATCGAGGATGCATATCGACATGGGGATCGACGTAACAGTTCAGCAATCGTTTCTTGAGATGAAGTTTGACTTTCGTTTGCTTCATCGTTTGTTGATGATAGTTTTAATTCATAAACAAAAATATTGCATTCAAAAATCTTCTCAGGTTTACTTAAATCTTGAAAAGATACTCCTTTAAAAGTACTAACGACCTCAATTCCTCCGGTTTTTCGTTGATATGTTGCAAAAAGATGTATGGGAGTTTTCTGCAACCATGACAAGTCAGATTTAAGGTGGTAACTGAGACATCTGAAAAAGCCTAAATTATCTTTGTATGGTTTTCTAGTTTTCTGATTAATTGTCATTGGTATAATATTTGGATTTTGCTTGATGAAGTTGGGCAGTTGATCATTAGGAGACCCTACCATCGGGAAGGATCCTAATTTTGTGACATAAATTGTTAAATTTGTGATATTTTCTTAAATCTAAAACCCACCTTGATTCGGGTTTTTGGTTTATAAGCAATTGCTCAATAGTTCGATTACTGAACTGTTCGAGGAAATTATCGACGTCTCTTTTGCAACTTATTACAAAAGGGTATTCAAACAATAGGTGATTGTTGTGTGAAGAATGAAAATATCTTACTTCCTTAGTTACTTTATCCTTTAAAACAAATCCAAAAGACATATTCATTTTAAATTGACATGTCTGTTCCTCAAACAAAGCCTCGGCCAAGTTCTGTATATACTGGTGATGAAATGAGCTTAAACGAAAATTGTATCAATCTTGCACCTTTTGATTTCTACGATGGTGGATCCGAATGGCTGCCCAGTTTCTTGTATATAAGGCGACTATATCAGGATCTCGCAGATGCTTTCCTAAAGAATCAATTGGTTGAATCGGGTCCTCATCCAATGGGTTTACTGGTTGGTGGTCCTCATCCCAGGGGCGTAGCGAAGGGGTTTTTGTTGGGGGGGTGTGGAGAATTTGATTTGCCGACGGATCTGGAAGTGGTGACTGAAATGGGGGAGGGGTCTAAGGGGAGGGGTGTCCCCCTCTTTTTAGTTTTGAAACGTCCTTAGATGCAATCTGGTGCATATTTAAGTCAAATTTGGCACGGAAGAAGCTCCCGTTCTCCTTTTCTCTATTCAGCTTTCCTTCTTTCTTCCCCTTCCGCTCTCTTCAACTTTTCTCCTTTTGCCGAAAGACCCAAAATTTGCCGACAGACCCAAAATTTGCCGACAGCGACCAAATTATTGGGGGGGTGTGACCCCCCCCCCCCCACACCCCCCCGCTCGCTACGCCCCTGCCTCATCCAATGGGTTTATTGGCTGCTGCTCTAGGGAATAAAAAAATAATAATATAATGATAGTACGATGTATATAAACACACAGACAAACAAATAAACGACTACACAGAACGGGTTGAAAAGTAGAAGAAACTCACCTGTTCGTACTCAAGTCGCCTTGTTTGAGTTTCCGCACTACCGTTGTCACCGGGGTTTCGGTATTCGTCTGATTGCCGCACGTATTCCTCAGCCGGTGGCGGTTTAGATTTGACCTTGTTTTGAAAGAAACTTTACTCTGGCTGCAAACTAGGGCATACGGGGCATGGACTACGTCGATGTGTCTTTTCATCTTTCTTCTGGCAGAGAAGTATTTGCCGCACTTATATTTGCATTCGAACTACGGGAAACACAAGAGAGTAGGGAATGTTAATACGAATATTCTCAGATAAGGTGCCTAATACATACAATCAACCAGTGATGAAAAAAAAACGAGAGAAAAAAATATAGTTGAGACAATTTTCTGTGTTATTTACCTTTTTATTTTCCACGTCTGTAAGTGGTTGAGGCCTTTCTGGGGTTGCCGAAACCTCTGGTGCTGGTTCCTCCTGAGACTTCTGAAAAAGCATAGGCTAAATTATCTTTGTATGATTTTCTAGTTTTCTGATTAATTGTCATTGATATAATATTTTGGATTATGCTTGAAGAAGTTGGGCAGTTGTTAATACGTATATTCTCAGATAAGGTTCCTAATACATACAATCAACCAGCGATGAAAAAAAAAGATAAGATAAGCGACATGTCGTGGTAATAGTCTATCGTTATGCTTCATATGTAAATATTAGATAATTTCACGAAGATGCAGTTAAAACTCAGCTCCAATGGAACAAAAAAGGGATTAATCTGAGAGAAGAGGAGCGGAATAAGAGTTGTACGAGAAGAAACAAATGATACAGGCTGCAACGGAAATCTTCATGAAATTGCAAGAATTTAAGTGTGCTCCGAAAATTACCGACGCGAAGAGACTTGAAGTTGAATTTATTTTTGCCACCATGATGGATATGATTATTTATGGATGGCTAAAGGCAAACTGTGAAGGTTGTCAAGAAAAATATCCTTCACAATTAAGATCACGCCTGTCTGAATTATGGGGCTATTGTATGAATGGCGTTTACTTCAAAGACTGTAACTATTTAATACGAGACGAATGGATCATTGGTGCAGCTCGAGAATTTCTCAAAAATGAAATTGACGTTCACTCTTTGAAGGTGACGGTTTGTCAAGAACGCAAAAGATGGACTGCTTAACCTCAGCTAGCGTGTGACTGAAGCGACAGAAAATTCCCCATTGAAGAAGGGTACCCAGGAAGAACTTACTGCATTAACATCAAAGTGGTTGGGTACAATCGATTATTCGCTGTTTACATTGTCATACTCGTTGTAAGAAACAATTTGCATACCATTGTTTTAGCACGGTGATGGGTACAGAAAATTCTCTCCTTACATTGTTCATATTTGTCGTAACAAACAGTGTGTATTGTAATACACCGTCTGGTAGTAAGGGTAAACTTGATAAGTATTTAAAATAAAAATGAAAGGAAAAAAACACAGATAAGTTCATTGTTATTATTTTATTATTTACTATATTTCCTTGTATTTTTTTATTAACATTTATATTATGCCCAGCTACCAATTTAGTAAGAAAAAAAGGGGGTCCGTTTCCCATCACCACTGAAATAATAAATTAATACATCAACACATGATTTGCTTTTTGCGCGTCGTTGACCTCTGGCAACCTCTGGATATATCGTGAATAGCGGTGCTCACATACGGAAAATGCCTTTCGATTACTCCACGTACCATCTCGTCATTGACATCGGGTCGTTCAGTAAACCAAGATGTAATTTGTCCGATGTTGAATCCCCGGCCTTTGTGTAATAAATAATAAATAAAAAATTACATAATGACCACACACGGTCGAGAACAGTCCCTGTAAAGTTCTGCCGCTATATTGCTGATTTGTGCAGTGTAGCTCTAAAAATGTCCTTATATGCGGCACCATCATCGTAGGTGGGAACCCGTAAGAATAAAAATATTCACCTATTGCTCCTGTGAAATATAGACAGCCACCCAATGAGTACCAGGGTGATGGCTAGGGTCGGTATTGATGACTATTGAACACGGAAACTTTGGTTCGAACTGTCTTAAACGATCTGATGGAAGTACACCCTGAAAGCATGGACCGGAAAAGGCGTCGCTGCTTAGTGCGTGTGCTATCTGATTAGAATCCATTTTACCCGATATTTAGCTTGTGTAGTCAAACACAACATTTGTGTGTTCTGTCAATATCTAAAATGTTGTCCAGTTCAGCGTAAACAATAACATTGACAGTTGATGTTAAAAGTTTTGAAAACTGTAGTTCCATTCGAAGGTTTCCTTGCTTGATGAGATTAAGTGACCCCCTGAAGATAAATCAGGAGTCAAGTCAAACGCATACAGAGTGTAGCCTTTGGAATAGTCTTCACGACTGATGGCATTGCCCTCGTCGTGATTAGCTTTATCAGTTCCAGTAAATAGTGTATGGTATGCTCTAATGTAGTTTTCTCTGGGAACCCATCAAAATTTGGTTTGAGTGGTTTCACATGTGGTATCTGTTCACCATCCAAGTATGCTGCTAAGAAGTTTACTCCGAAAAGATTAAAGTTGATGGGGTTTTCTCGATACGAACCATTGAATGCCGTGTTGGTTACGCAGCCGATGATAACTCTCTTGGGAAGTTGCCCCTAGAAAATGTGATCTTGCACGAACGACATATTCCCAGCTGGAATCGATAACATTTTGGTTACAACTCGTCTAATGGGGTATTAAGCGGTAGACATATCGAGAGCGCGTGCATGCCCCACGGGTTTAACTTAACCTTGCGCACAAACAACGAAGCATCTTTAATAACGACCTTGTAACCTGCATCATCCTCATCAGACATTAAACAAAATTTGTCTTTACTTCTTATGAGTTTCAGTTTCATAGTGACACCATTTAATAAATATTTGACTTGGCAAAATATATCACTATGGATAGATCCAATCATATCAACTAACTTACTCCCTTTGATAAATGTATACCGTTTCTTCACACCGTGATTGATGTTTTCTTCTGATAACGGACTCGTTTGGTCCATATACTCCCCGCAGTATCCTTGTAGAAGAGGGCCGAGGTTAAATGAGCTTCTTTGGCATCTGAGCCATAACTCAAAAGTGTTCCGCGCGCGTTCAACATGATAATGTGCATATCATGTGCATATATGTGCATATTCATTGGTTATTACATCACATGCTAATAACATACATTCATTTTCTGTGTTATTTACCCTTCCATATTGGTTATCATGTACCGTAATTATTGGGGAAGTCGTTACAATAATAATGATAATAATAATATAAGTTTAACCATTGAAAAACACATTGCAAATGATTTTTTCTTTCAGTATAGGTGCCCGAAAAATTCTCAGCATATCCCCCGAATTTTCACCAATTTTTTTTTCGATTGCAATAGCCTTTTTCAATTAAACCCACCTGTTTAGAGTGCATTTAGAATAAGAAACACTGAATCTACTACGGAAGTTTGTTTTCCCAAATTCATCAGCAAACACGTATTGGGACTTTAATGAAGGACAAACTAAAACGAATGACAGCGAATGACCGAATGACAATTGACTTTGTACAGTGTTAATTGTCATTCGCGAATGACAGCGAATGATAACGAATAACAACGAAGGACAGTGGTGAGAAGAGATAGAATGATTAACGGAGTGGAGTAAATGCGGTTATTGGTTTTCTGCGCAAAAATGATTTGAGGACAATCGCATGCTACGTGGTTGCAGGGTTTTGGTGTATTTTACAGATAGAAACCACAGGGAAAGTTTTTTTTGTGTGAGAATGCGCTTGAGTGCTGTGCTTTTGACATTAACCTCTGTAGATTTATATAGAAAGATAACTGAAGTAATTGTTATGTGCTGGCTAATTGGTATGTTTGAAACTGATATACAGTTTCAAGATTATTGTATTGTTAGTTTCTAACAATTAATATCCGAAAAATGACGTTAAATTTACTTTTTAAAATCAGACTTACAATTTCGCTTACTATAAGGTGCGTTTGTATCTTGTCCGTACTTTACTAGATCTGTAAGCCACGCACTTCGCGTCCACTCGGTTTGCGTGGCTTTAATTACCCACGAAGTCTGAACTGTGATATCCGGTTGAAGCAAATTTCTGTGCTGTCATTCACTGTCATTCGTTTTAGTCAACGCAATTTTTTAGTGTGTACAACATATTGTCATTCGTTATGTGTAACGCAATTGTCGTTCGTTTTAGTAACACCCCTTTAATGAGGACGATAGCAGCTCAAGTCGTTGTTTTTCAGTTGAGGAGGGGCAGGGGATGAGGTTGACCACGAGCTATTATGACGTCATTTGCGTAACGAATTCAACTACATTGCGGGCAGTTTGTAGTAAAACAGGGCTCATAAGAACCAATCTAGTGAGGCTTTAACAATGTTTTTTTCTATCCAGATGTCGACAAGGTTATGTACAGCAATAAGGGCTAGGCACAGGGACGTACATTTAGAGCGGGATGTGAGGGATGTCAACCCCCCCCCCCCCCCCCC
>KN882613.1:70958-91737 GCA_000934455.1 Apostichopus parvimensis
CCCCCCCCCCCCGCTCGCTACGCCCCTGGTTATAGCCGTTCTAACCCTGTGTGGCATGTAGACGTTTTTGGAAATTTCAAAGTCTGTCAATAAAGCCAAGTTTTCACACATAATTGGACCAGGCCAGGCACAATATTGTACTTTGTAGCCTAGTTGTATTAATCATTTGCCCAGAGCTAACATAACAGTTAGGTTCAGGCTAGTGCGGCCAGGCTAGATCTAAGCTTGCTATAGGTTTATGCTCCTCATTTTCACCTATTAGGATCATTGATTATCTTTGACCTCTTAAACTTTAGTGTCCCTCATCAACCAACCATTGTAACATTAATGTTTTGTAGGATTTAGAAATTCTTGTGTTTGCACCTCCCTGACTCCAACTGTTTTAATTTATTTTTTGGGAGGGCTTTTGCAATTAAAAACTGTAACATGGCAAATTACCTGAACAACATCGAAAACTTATCAAGTAGTCAGCATACAATATGTCTGAGACAATAAAGCCAAAAAAAAAAACCATTGATTAGTTGCAGGATCTCGCATATGTTAATCTGATGAGCTTAGATATCAAAAGAATTAGTTAATCATCAGCAAATTTTTGATATCTTGCTGTATGTTATTTCATTTTCAGACAAAGACCTCCGTGGGTCCGGTTTGCCGATTCAAGCAGAGAAGATGAAAGAGACCCTTTACTACTAAATGATTTGATATCGCCTGCCATCCCTGATAAAACTGTTAATATGCAAGTTACCTCTAAACCTGAGGTCAAGAGAGGTCAACTTACAGCATGGATGGTCAACTGTTTCAGGAGATTGGGACTATCAAGCAGGGTGGCCTGATAATAAGGCTTTTTTCTTTATTACCAATGAATCATGAAAGAAATTATAGTTTGGTATTTTTGAACCAAGAATGATATAGTTTCTATATAGCACTTTAACTAGTCTTAGGGTTCATTTATGGCTAAAACAGCACAAATGTTATCACATAGAGTTGCAGACTGAAATATATATTTTACCTTACAAAGCAATGTGTTTCTTGAAGTTCTTTCATCTTGTGTGTGTTGACATATTACACAGAAAATACAGAAGTATGAATTTAATGTAGCAGTCTACACAGCTTTATCCTGGGATGTTTCAATGGTTCACAAAGACAAAGGAATGTTGCATATGTTAAACTACTTGTTGGCTGCAATTCATTAGCCTTACAATCAACACCAGATCACAAGTAATCAAACCATTAGTTACAGGGCTGTTAAAGGCATTGAAGACTCGCCCCAAACTGCATGCCAACCTCTGAAAACGTTAACTTTCCGTTGCTTGCAAGTGAAATTTTTTTCTTGTCGCTACAAAATGCAGACACTACAGTAATGAAACGTGATACCTTGTTATCTTTCATCTAGACCTGAGATGTCCATCGCTATGATGTACATTGAGTTGTGGGTATTGACCGTAGCTGCATGTATTGACTGTACACTAGTGTCTAATTAACGATGATAGCAATCTGTGTGTATTTTCTGGGATCGATGGTGGTGTCTAACGCTTCTGTTACACCTCATTCGAAACTAGGTCACTATTACCGGCATCAGACGTTTCTTTGTGCGCGAGTCTTCAATGCCTTTAAAGCTCCTGTTTATCTTTAGTAAGCCAGTGCTACTAAAATGATCAAATTTGTACTTCCTACAAGCATTATTTACTAATTGAGAACTACAGAGCCAGTGTTTTTCCATCCACATTAAACAATCAGTGGTCCAGGCTCTTTTCTGTACTGATATTGACTTCATGTAACAAAGAAATTCACAAATAATTTAAAGTTCACTTTTAATTCACTATTTCAGTCCTAAAATACTTGAATTTGTTCAGGACAGTACATTATTAGTACTTAAAAGAAAAGTTATGTAATTGACTTTATATTGAGTCAGTCATTTGTTTATCTCTGTTACTTATTATTATTTGCATGAAATAACCATAAGGAAGAAATAGCATAGTGTTCTCACTTGGTTCCCAGATTCTTAGCTATATACTGGCACAGTTATAAGTTACTTGGTACTCGGTATAAGCATTCGAATACACCATGAGATGTCTCATTTCTAATAGAAACATTCCTGCTACTGTAGTATCACACTATAACCACATGTTAATTATTGTTTGACTACTTTGTGAGATTCTACCTTAGGGCCGCAGTTTACGATGTTAATAAATTATCTTAGTGGGAATGTTCACTACAAGGAAACGCAAAACAAAACAAGCAAATGCACCGTAATCTTATTTATTTTTTCTCTGATACATTGTGGCTAGGGTAAACACATACAAGAATGTCACATATAATGTGAATGCTTCCACTCTCTCCCTAGGCCAACAGATACAATCATAATGTGAATGCTTCCACTCTCTCCCTTGGCCACCAGATACAATCATAATGTGAATGCTTCCACTCTCTCCATTGGCCACTAGATACACACATAATGTGAATGCTTCCACCCTCTCCCTTGGCCACCAGATACGCACATAATGTGAAAGCTTCCACTCTCTCCCTTGGCCACCAGATACGCACATAATGTGAATGCTTCCACTCTCTCCCTTGGCCACCAGATACACACATAATGTGAATGCTTCCACTCTTTCCCTTGGCCACTAGATACACACATAATGTGAATGCTTCCACTCTCTCCCTTGGCCACCAGATACACACATAATGTGAATGCTTCCACTCTTTCCCTTGGCCACTAGATACACACATAATGTGAATGCTTCCACTCTCTCCCTTGGCCACTAGATACATAAATAATGTGAATGCTTCCACTATCTCCCTTGGCCACTAGATACGCACATAATGTGAATGCTTCCACTCTCACCCTTGGCCACTAGATACATAAATAATGTGAATATGACAGTTCTAAAGTAACCATTTGTTGCTTATTTCTTTCATATAATGAAATCTAACTAGGAAAGTCCATTTGTTGAACATCAAAGCACTTTGATGAAGCTTGTCTCGGTAGGCTTATCTTCAGCTATTATCTTATGTTTTGTCTTACAACTGAGAGTGATTTAAAGTACTACGGACACCTAGTCAATTTGCCCATATTCAGTACATTTGTAAATCTGTTGAAAGTTTTGGAAAAGCTCTTCTCGTTTCAAAGATATAAAGTTTTTGATATGGGAAAAGCATTAAATATGTGCAAACTATGATGTGGAGTGTTGCACTCATCAAAATTCCTTACTTTAGCCCTTATAAGTTAACCCCTAAAAACAACTTACAAGCCAACATATATCATTTGAATAATGTGGTTTCTCTTTTCAAAGAAGACAATAACATATTTCAAATAATTGCCCTCTGGCCACAGACCTGTGTTCAATGTCCCTGAAACAAAGGTTGGGAAAACAAAGTGATTACATAACAGAAAATTAGGCAGTCACTAAATGTACATCATCAGTGTGCATAATCAGCAACAGACCCTGTCTAGCTCTAAGTTATTATTGAACCGCCAGTAGTTGTATGAAGATTCTCTTTGTCTGGTCTGCTTCCTCTCTACTGTACCATCCTCTAGAAAGAAACTTTAATAAACATCCACAATGTCTGAATTTCATCATTCTAAATCCCCACAGTATCTAGGGTAGATAAACTGCAGTACTAATTATCTTTGGTGAAGCTTACAACTTAATGCTGACTTATTGATGCTATGCCACCTTCATTCTTGTTGACAAGAAGGTAAAGAACAAACCAGTGACTGTATAATACAAACGGTGTTTCATAACTGAACTTCATGTGGACATGACATACGACATCATAGGCGTACGAGGCGGGGGGGCAGGGGGGGCAGCCCCCCCCCCAAATTTCCAGAGGACAAGAAATTCGGGCAAAAGTCCTGAAAAATTTGGGCAGCCTAAGAGGAGAAAAAAAAAATATAAATATATATATTTTTTTTTCCTCTTAGGCTGCCCGAATTTTTCAGGACTTTTGCCCGAATTTCTTGTCCTCTGGAAATATATATATATATTTATAAATATGCAGTAGCTTGCCCGAATCTTTTTCAAATTTTTGCCCGACAATTTCATGATTTTCTTTATTTAGCATCATGATGCCCGAATATTTCCGTGTAACACCACCGTAAGCGCAGTTTATCTGGGCTACCACGCTTTTTGCACGATCAATTTTTTTCTAACTAGTCAATTGTATACCTGGACCAAGGGTGGCGGAACCGGGGGGGGCACAGGGGGCACGTGCCCCCCCCCACTTTCCTCAGGTTAAAAATGTGCCTTTTTTCTACATAAAAATTGAGGTGCCTCAAGTTAGCAAGAGGCCAGGGAACCAGAATGAACACTCGGGAAGGGCCGTTTCCGGCAATCTGAGGGGTTTGTAAAACCAAAAAATTTCTAGTACGCTCCGCGCCAACCGATGGTGGCGCTCCGCTCAGATAGTCGTGCATACAGCTTTGCAAATCCTGGCTACACCCCTGACTTTTGATGAATTTCTGTGGGTCAAACTCAAAGCTATTTCGAATGGAAAAAATTTGTTAAGATATTAACAAGAAAAACAAACTCTAATTCGGAAGATTCTTACATTAGCAACTAGCATGATTTCACCTCATTTTGTCTCAAAAGAAAACTTGTTCTTTGTTTCCCAATTTGCACATTGGATATTGCAGTGCTAGTATGCATATTTTCCTTTAAGGGGGGGGGCGTTGATGGAGTGATGTGTATACACAAATAAGATAATACAATAAGAGTTATAAAGGGTACTAAATATAAGGCTGCATCAGTCCAATCAAATTTCTGCAAAGTGCCCTTTGATGTCGGTGCCCCCCAGATTAAAAGTGTTTATGCCGCCCTTGACCTGGACATCCCCAACATGAGTGTATATAAGAAACATTTTCTTTTTCATGGATGGTGTGGGGGGGGGGGGGGGGCCTACAAGCCTAGAAGTACAGGTTTATCATATTCTTTGTTATATTTTATACTTTTTTGTGAGACAAATTGAAGTCTCACCCGCGTTGAACAATGTATGTTTTTCTGGAGGTAGCTGAGTACTGTGTTAAAATAATAAATAAGGTAACTAAATAGGAGCTTAAAAAATATACTGTCCCATTTTTCCCCTTCAAAGTGATGTTACCATTTTTTCTCCTTCTAATTTACCAAATTTTTGGGGAAGTGTAAATTTCTAAAACGTGAGATTATAAAGAAAAGAATGTTTAGATGCAACTTGCAAGGCCTCAGAAGTGCCGTTTCCGGCAATCTGAGAGGCATTATTTACCAAAAAATTTCTTGTACGCTACGCGCCAACCGATGGTGGCGCTCCGCTTAGATAGTGTCACGTGAACTTTCGGGCACAAAAAGTTCTGCCCCCCCAAACTGAAATGGTCCCGTACGCCTATGTACGACATCATGATTATGTGACACCAAATGATTAAATTATTTAGCATAACTGGTTTATGGCAGGTGTTACATATTATCTCTATGATGCAGCTGATAATTTTCTCACATAAAGGAAAAAATAGTTGGTTGGAAGGTTGCACGATGTTTACACACATCCATGTTTTCTTCACATGTTTTCTTGTTTGTTGTGTTTTCTTCACTCTTTCTTCACTCCCTTTGTGCCCTGTTATATGAACATTACCAGCACCTTGAATGTCACCGACTCTGACCTGCATCTGTGGCTGTTCCGACATGCCTAAAGTGCAGCATTTGATGAACCAGTGCCACTGTTCAATCTCTCCATCGATGGCCACATTCAGGACTGCAACATTTGTAGAATGTTGTCATTGGCTCATCAGCAGACCTGGTTTGGATTTGCATAAAGTAAGCTCTTGGATGTTCACACTTTGGACATTTTTCTGTAGAGGAAAAAAAACATATATATTAAATAAAGAATTAGCCAAAGAAATGGTGAGAGCAAAGTGTTTTTTACATTTAACATAATAGAGCTTGTGAAAACATATATGTTGCATCATACTTCAACTTAACCACTGATCTTTTGGACCTTTACAACAAAGCTTCTCACCAACATTCTTTCCATGACTGTATTTCACTAAAGGCATGTATGAGATTATTTATATTTAGTTTTAAGGAGTTGAATGACCTTTGATACAATCTATTTTGCTGTAAACTTAATGCCCAGAAGCAATCCAATACTTGAAGTTGCAAATTTCCCTTGGACATCAGATCCTGTATTCCTTGGACCATGTACAGTAGGGTCCATGCAGTTTAGATCACTAGTCTAGAAGGGCCCGTTGCAGCATGAGCCTTAAAATGTGGTGCTTGTCTCAATCAAGGTATAGAAACTCTGCATACACTTACAATCTCTCCAGTGTTTACTCTTTACTGTCTTGGTACAATTGTAATTTCACCAATCAACATACATGCTATTATACACAGCATAGATGTGCAGTGAAGAATGTGAGAAGCCCAAGGTATTTATGTGGCCTGTGGAATCCTATAATATCAGAGCAATGTTTTTAACCCACCATAAAACTGAAGCAAAGAAGTCACTTCATTTAAAAAGAGAAAAACATGCAACTTACATGTACTTAAGATAGGGTATTTCAACATAACAGATGGGCAATATGTACAACTTTTCTCAACTTTTTGTTCCTGATTCCTTTTTGCCAAGGAAGCTGATACAGAATTTCACTGTGGCTTGCAAGATCCTTGTCATGCCCACCCATGACAGAGGCCTATAGTATTTACAGTACTAACCAATATACTTTTCATGACTATATTATTAATCATGTCTTAGAATCACAGTGAAAGCTCCAGTAAACGTTTCTTCCTTTTTCATTCCCTCATGTGCATTCTGCAAGCCTAACGACATGGGCGTAGAGCAACATATAAGTTTGGATATTAATGTTGCTTAATACTATTGTATTTTGTCATATCACTTAGTGATAATGTCTTCCAACTGTTGCCGAGACAACACTTATAACATTTTCTTTCACACTGATCAATATAAATATTACTAAAACAAAGGAGAAAGTTAACATGCACTTCTCATAGAATTGCAATGAAAACACTGCCTGGAAAAATTATCAACAAATTACTTAAAAGTGTGAGAATTTTGTCTATTAGTTCCCTTGAACCAGATCTGAGCATGGTATGCATCTTGTCTGTGAAGGTGAATTAACTGAATTGTGATACTATTAGGTCTCCTGTCAGGATTTGTATCAACATGCAATCGTTTCTATTTTAGTGATTGCCATTTGCCTCCAACTTACCTTTTGTGGAATCAACGTTTTCCCAGGCTGCAGCACCCCCTAAAACATCATCCACTTCCTTCAGTCTGGGATACTTTCTGTTGGTCATCTATCAGACAATGAAAAAGCTTTATTGCTCAATGCCTGCCTCTCATGAATGACCAGAATGTAATGTATTCATTGGAGTGGCAAACATGCTATGTGTGATGAACAGAACATGAGAAACGTTTGGGCTGGTACAGTAGGTTAAGAAATGGCTGTGGATAGCTTCTATGAAGCTTTTAAACCACCTGACACATAACTGTTGAGTACAAACAATATTTTTAATGCCAGCTGTCAGTTTCAAGCTGTTGAGGTTTGCAAATCAATTAAAAAATTTAAACACAGCCCATATCAACTGAATGTGCAACAGTTTATATTAATACGGATCACACCTTTGACCTCAACCATGCAAATGAATAATTTATGCAGTATTGCAACACACAATGAGAGGCAACCAGAAAGCCAGAAGGCTGGGTGATTCCTTGCCTTTAAAGTTCATATATATGGAATCACATTGCCGATGGAGCAACTGAGCAAAATGTGTCCTAAAGACAAGTACCAGTGCATAGGAAAAGAGATCCATATAACTTGACCATTGCAAAGGTAATCAGCATCATTTGTGGCAGCTTTCATGTTAACAAAGTTTCGAACTTTACCTCTGTTGACCTCAAATTACCTTTGACTTCCACAGAAAACTGTACATAGGGTTCTTTTACTCAATAAGATGCAGATCTACATTCACCTACCATATAGTACTTGAGTTATAGTGTTTGCAAGCAAAGGCGTCACAAGCCAACACCATCGCATAGCATCATTTCCTCTGGCAAGGAATAACAAATGTTCAGTCTGAACCAGGTCAATTGTATTACTGATCAGCAAAATTGATCAAAAATGGATTCTTATGCTGCACTGATACAACAAACTAGCACAACTAGTTAGTTGGTGATATAACTAGTCAGTGTACATAAGCACTTTTTACATCATGTGCACCCTGTTTATGTGTCTGTGAAGTTTGAACAAACATGTAATGTCATCAAAATGTAGTATCAGGCAGATCCCTGAATGTAACTTGCAGCTTCCCAAACTGCTGACAACCAAGAAGCTCTGTAACCCAAGAGCAAACCTTAGACAAAATTTGTAAAGAATCCACAACTCATTGTGGATCCAAAGTATCACTTTCGATTGACTTTGATCAACATTTTACAACCTTTTCTTTTCCTTTTTATTTCAAATCAAAAGCATGCATATTTAAGAATTTTCAATTTGCTATTTAAGCCAAAGATGCTGGTCATACTTTATGATGGAAAGATTTCAGGTCACAAAATGTTGGGGATCAACAGTGACTTGGCCACCTAGGTGTATGCTAAATTTCATGTAGATACCCTTCAAAAATCAAAATCAATTTTTGCTCTGGCAAAGCAAACCATAATACTTGACTCTATATGTAACTGCTACCTTGCAACTAACTGTTTGGTTGGATAGCAGTACAAATCAGCTAATTGAACAAACAATAGAATCTGACTTCATAAAGTTTCATAACAATGTGCCACACACGACGTAAGTCAGTGTTAGATTCAAATTTTTTGGCAAGATGGGCCAACATTTCAAGCACTCTATCACAGAAACTAAAATTCATCACAGGGCAAGGCTTATGGCGATACAAAGACAATCCATGTCACGTGGTACACGCCGGACGCTTTGCCTGCAGAGTCATGTAAATGATTATGATGGCTGACCGTGAAAGTTGCTCGAAGAATGCTTGTTTTGCTCACTGTTATGGTGTTTCTGAAAAGTGTTACACTTTGGAAAGATTTAGTGGGTTATCCGGCCGATATAGCAAGTGAATTTTTACGTGTTAATGGCGATGTTGATATTACCACGTACCACACTACAAATCCCAGAACATGGTGGTATACACGAGAAATGTTATCGGTATTTTACCGACTCCTCAAAGCGCAAGCGAGGTATAAACAACAAGAAAGATCTTGCGGTTGAATCATGCAATGAACCAGGTAAGACTTGTTGCAGACTAGTACTGTGTTACACATAAGAAGCTACACTGTAGTCTGTAGTTGCTGTGTTCGTACAGTAAGTCTAATTGTAGCCTAAACACTTGTTCAAATTTATGCAAGTTGTATCTAGCCTAGGCCTAGGCCTTTTTATTACTGATGAAATCTGGTCTAGTCATCAGTAAAATCACATAGCCGAAGGAAAGAACTCTAGCACTGAGCACATAAAGCAAGACTTTCATCACCGTTATCATTTGAAAGCACATTCATTAATGCCTTGACCTTAGCGAATTTACCGCATACCATCATATTCATACATCCGTTGTCAATGTCGCAAAACCCCTCCCAATGTAGATCAGTATTGCATAACATAGTTGGTTTCTCAATACACGAGCTATTCATGATTCAAATACTTTCTTTCGATGAATTTACCTTGTTTGTTACGTTCTGTATATATGGACATGTATTACAAGCAAATCTGTAGCATTTTGGCCCTTCTTCGACTATCAGAACATTCGCGCATGTAGGACAGAAGAGCAACATTTCGCTACTGTGGAATCGAAGTTAGTATGATTCACGTCCTGAAATTCGATGTCCTCCTGGAAGGAACACTCTCCACAATACGAAAGCGTACCAAACGGTTGTGAAACGTACCAACCATGGACACCAGCCTGAAGCTATCCCAGGATCCAAGGATTTACCAGTAAGTAAATGTTGGCGTTTGTTGACTTCAAATCACCTTTGACCTCCACCAAAAGGAATAATAGGCTCCTTAAATTTGCTATGGTACATTTACAAACCAAATATGAAATCTGGGCAAGGTTTTCTTCTTGCAATATCACGTTTACAGGGCTTTCACAATTTGACATGTTTTCCCAAAATGACCTTTGACCTCCAACAAAATCAATAGGCTTCTTTTACTCAATGTTATACACCTTCAACCAAGTATGAGATCTGTCCAAGCTTCCAGTATTGAGATATCATATATACAAGGTTTGCACAATTTGACCTCAAATGACCTTTGACATTCTACAAAACCTATAGGCTTTTGGTACTCAATGTGGTTCTTCTACACACCAAATATAAAATTGCTCCGGCCTTCCCTTATTCAGATATGGTGTTTACAAAGCTGGGCGTCACAAACTCAAACACACACACACATCATGAAAGCGAAGGTTACGATTATCATCGAAGCCAATGTTAAGCGCCAGCTTTTACAACTGGTCTGATAACCATTATCAGTGTTGCAACTCAAACTTGAATGAGGTGAAAAGTAGACCGTAAGGAAATAAAATATTACGTAATATCGTAATCTGAATTCGAACATAAAACAACCACGGTCCAAGAACCAGTTTTTTACTAGGATTTTGAAACTTGCGTCCCAGGGACGCATCTGCTCAAAATTGTTTGAATGCAACAAATAAAAACTTGCTTCCGCCCATACACATCTGTGATAAAACCTCAAACTAAAGAGCTGTTATATGATTATAATAAAAATCATATATGTTTTTTGAAGTCAAGTAGAACATTACTAGATCCCATTGTAGTCACTTTTGTATGGTAGAGGCATCTATAGATGAATGTATACACACAAACAATGAATTAAAAAGAAAAATAACAATTTGCAATACATATCAAGCATAATTATATGTATACATTTTGAATGTTCACCAATTGTTTAACCTGTTCTGGTAGGCTTAGCCTAATCTTAGTGTATAAAATTCACTGAATTATTTTCCTATGTACCGTAGGCCAAAAAAAGCTCAACTCTAATTCTTATTAGCTGATCACTGAGGGCTCGGAAATAGTAGTTTCCTTTCCCTAAAACATGCTTTCTGACCCTCAAGCCACATTTATTCCCATTTGAAATTAAACGGTCCTGATGATTTTCTGTAATACTTACAGATTAATAGACGCAATTTAAAAACAAAAGATTAATGATGATGTGATCACAAAACTAGTAAGTAAATTTCCAAACATTTCGGCCGATACAGTCGGTGAGACAGTTCTCGGTTAACCGGTTTCAATAACGTGAGCGAATGAGAGCCATTCAAAGACGTTTTTAAATATAGGGAAACTTGCATATGGGACGTCAGTCTACACATTTACTCCCCATCATGCAGGATCCGTCGTTAATGCTTAATGCACATTTTTACAGTCCAGGTACTGTGTATAGATGCGACAAGCATGTTCTAACTTTTATGCCATGTTTTTTTTTTGTACTGGGAAGAGAGCGGTCGTAATACGTTTCGTGACTTTAGTATTAATAATGGTATTCTTGTAGGGGGAAAAGATAACACAACTTTAAAGTAGGATAAACTGAAATATTTTTTCTTCATATATTGGTCTAGTTCCGAGGATATGGAAACAAAGCAAAACAACATTGAACTAAATAACTCCATGAACAAACAGAAATTGTAATGAAACCCGGCATATATGTACTAGACTTTGAAATGAATTTCAAGAGCCACCGACACCGGGGTGGGGGATGGGGCATGGCCCCAATAATGTTCAAAGCAATGATTTTCAAATAGACCTTTTTTAACATGTAAAGTTGGTGAATTTTGACAATTTTGTCTTGGCCTCATGCTGTCTTGCCCCCCCCCCCCTCAATAAGAAACACGTATCGGTGCTCTGATTAGTAAATTAAAGGAGGAATGTAAAAATCTACTTCTTTAACGTATGAAGCGATGTAGAAAATATGTCAATAATCTGATTTATTTTCCCATGTATTAGAATCAATCTTTGAAACAAGTGGAATTGTACCGTGGCTAAATAGGGACAAAGGAAAGGGAAAAGATGTATTCAAATCTCAAAATTTTGACTTCTTATCTCAAATTTTTGACTTTTACCTCATTATTTGAGATTTGGGGACCACTCCCCCCCCCCCTTATGTCCCTATTAAGCCAACGTAGAATTGGAATACCTTTGAATTTGATAATTTCTTCTTGCTGTTACCATGCATCCCCACCCCCCTCCCACCCCTTCTAAATGCATGTCGGGTAACCCGGTATTTCGTGACTTTGATGTTGTATCACGTTTCGGTAAATAACCCTTTGCACTGGATGCCCCATGACAATGGAAGCTGGTCAGTGATTCAGGCCTAATTGTCAAAAGCTATCCAGATGGTCGGGGACGGGCGATCCCAAGAGCACCCAAGTTATTGGGCCAACTCCTTGGCATACCGTTCGCCAGTAGGCCCACCGCACATACTACATCTAAGTTCTACTACCCAAATAAGCCTTAAAGTAAAGATAAAATATATACTTGGAGGCCCACGGGAACGATTTTCGTTCGTAACGAATTATGGTTTGTATGAATATTCTTTGTGATTCTTAGTCGCAGTAAGGCGTTTTATTTTATCGTTGGAAAATGGATACTTTTCGGTCAATCTGAAAACGACTCACATTCTAATACACATTGATGTTTTTTATGGACAGATATCATGTATTGAACCGTGTAAGGTATTCCACAATCACTCAAATTTTGGAAGTGACAATTTCTTGCATACTGTGATAAATCCTGTGATGAGTCTGAATCCGGGGATTAATCCTGTGATGTATCTGGTGATAAATCTGAATCTGAGGAATCCTGTTATGAATCCTGTGATGAGTTTGAATCCTAGGATGAATCTCGGGATGAATCCTAGGATAGCTTCAGGTTGGTTCATAGGCGGTGTGCGACTTTGTTTTGCTTAGTACAGCGAGGGTAAATCTAACAAGTTGGCCCACAGAAATTAATACATAGAACTTAGAAGCCATATCGCACCTAATGCTGTGGTTGGCCTACCATCTTGTGTTAAGTTCTGCGACTTTAATCCAGCGAGTCCTGTTCCATATTGCATCATTCTTCTTACTGCTACGAGGTCGCGTGTATTTTGTAGCCGGGGACAGGACTTATGCTTGAGCTTCAGGTAGGCATGGCAGTAGATAACATCGTACAATACTCAATAGGCCTACTGTAGTGTAGTGTAGGCCTGGTAAAACCAAATATCCAAAAACCATATAGCATGGACACTTCCAATTCCGGACACCTAAGCCTTAAAACACCCCAAAACTATATCTTCTGGTATAAATCACCTGAAAATATACTTGATATGGTGGGAGAAGTGTGTTATATTACGATACACGGCCAAACTTTCTTTCCTGCAAACTGTTTTCACGTTGTATTCCAAGAAGATTCTTGTGATTGTGGAACTGGTTTTTCTTTGCTAGAGTATTGCCAATTTCGGACACACAGTCCCACAGTGTGGCGCTAGTGATAAAATTGGTGGCGCAGTTGCTCTTTCAGTAATTATAACAGACTTCATAGATCTCCGTCATTTTATTGACAAATATGTAAGTATTTACTTGCACACGGGTCATTTCGTACTTTTTGGTGAAATTTGGCTCTTCCTGTAGGTTGTCATGGTGAAATCGTGCATTTCTTAGGGGTGTCCGAAATTGGCAGTGTTCCGAAATTAGCAATACTGACTATAGTACTAGTAGAACAGATCAGTGTATCATTCTGCCATGTTTCGTCCGCGTAAGTGTCAAATAGAGATGAAAGTGATTATCTTGGTTAATTACTTGAAAAAACATTGTTTTTCTCAGGTAAACCTGCATGGATTAACACTGGTAAACCCATATACCTGGGTGATAAATCTTAGTTATCGTAGAGAAAAAAGGATCGGGTCACTTTCCGCCATCGTTACTTTCCGCCATAACTTACCGCCACAGTTTTCGTGACTTTCCGCCATGGCTCCGCCATGGCGGAAAGTCACGAAAACTGTGGCGGTAAGTTACGTAGGAAATAGAGTAAAAAGCAAATAGATAGGATTGGTATATTTTGAGAACCTGGAGTGATTGAATGGAATCACGAGGGTTTAGAAAAAAAGAGTTGGTATTGAAAAGAAAATAGAGTAAGAAGCAAATAGATAGGATAGGTAGGCTACATTTTTGAGAGCCTCAAGTGGTTGAATGGAATCGCGAAGGATTAAAATAAAAGTTGGTATTGAAAAGAAAAAGGTTGCATGCGCAGGTTTTGAGGCTTAAAATAATTGGAGTGTTGAGTCATTGGATAGAATTCATTGTAAGGACGGATTAGGGAGTATAGAATATTCAGAGTAGTAATGTTATCAGCAATTAATATAGGCTATGGGATAGTTACGGTGCGGTATGCATTGCGTGTGGCATATAATAATAATGTATAGGATAGTTACGTACGTCGCGCTATGCATTGCTGCAACCACTAATCCTCCACTTTACAAAGAAATCAATAACCCAGCCTAAGCTATATTATTAATTAGTAACTCTAGTGCAAAAACTCTTTTGTTCCATACCTAGGGCCTATACCTATTTACAGGGCCTATACCTATTTTACTAGCCTATGCCTACTTAAGTTAAATATTAAAACCTTCTTTTCCGCCATGGCGGTAAAATGGCGGAAACTCACTTTTGCTATGGCGGAATGTTACTTTTCTTATGGCGGTAAGTTCCATTTTTGATGGCGGAATGTACCGATGGCGGAATGTCACGGCCCCCGAGAAAAAAATATGGATTTATCAGTGAATGAAACTTGGAAATATCGTTTGATAATCAGGATTTATTGGCCGATAAACCTGGTCTATCTTATTATGCAGCATGGGGCATGCCTTAAACATGTTGTTTGTCACTACAAACATGTTGGTTTGATCAGATTGAGCCAGAAATATTATAATTAGGTATTATACTTGTAAAGGTTGTGAGTCAAACTGACAAAGCAAGTAAAAATTTCTCTATTTGCATGCATTGAAGTTAATTGTGTGATTCCAATAATGAAAAAATAACTCATGACTGTGCCTCAGGATAACAAAAGCGACATATATATTTCTTTCACTTTAGCCAATTTTAGCCATATTTTTCACAGCATTGTTGATTAAAATTCTGTTTGATAAAGTGTTTAGAATTTGACTTCCACTTCTGCTTCTGTAAGTGCACGTGGCAATAATGTGTGGTTAACAGACTTGATCGATGTCGACACAAATCGCCCAAAGGGCTGGGCTGTTGATGTGTGATCCTTTTTTTGCCCGGATTTGATATAGTAATCCAGAAGCTGCTTGAAGGATAGCATCCTAGATGTGGATTTGAGCTCTGGTGGTAGTTTATAATTCCATAGAGGGATGGTGTGTGATGAGCTAATGTTTATAACAGTTTTTTGGGCTCTGAGGGTTTTATAGTTAAAAATCATGAGATGCTGTTGCAGTGTGGTCAGCTACAAGATGAAGTACCTTACTCTCTTTATATAAGGCGATGAGCCGAGCTTTGGTCCTTAAGTTGTACTTCTAATTTCTTCCGAGTTGAGATATACAAGCATATTGTTAACAAGTGCTGTGTTTGTAGTCATTCATAACAAATCTTGCTGCACGTCCTTTATTGTAACATTATATGTGTCCCATATAGAGCTGGCAAACTCTAGCTTATGGTCTCACATGGGTCTTGTAGGCAACTTCCTTCCACAGACTTTTCCTTTCTAAGAGACCGAAGACTTTGTTTGCACTATTAACTCATTGTGCGGTATGTTTTGTCTCCATCATCACAGATCACCTTTTTGAAATGCTTGTGTTTTTCTTGTACGTTTATCACTCAGTTTACACATTGTAGTTAATTTCTTACTGTGTTGCAGATATGCCATGGAATATCCTCCAAAGCTTAGAACCAAGAAAGGATGTTGGCAGCAGCAGCAGGCAGAAGAATCTCCTCTGCCTATACCCATTCAGTCGCTGAGTAGCAAACCTGCCTCTAATTCGAGATGGTTCTACTACACAGCAAAACTAATAGATGGATCAGTCCTTGTACAGAAGGAAGGAGATCAGCACTTCCTTCACCGAATGGTAAACTTTAAGTATCCAGTGCTTTCAAAATAGACCTGTATTTTTTAAAGAATAGTCCAGAGTCATATTTATTGCAAGTAACCTAAAAAAAAATTTAAACAAAAATTCACTACACCGAAGCATGTATTACAGGTTTTAAGAGAAAATTGCATAGAAAGTAACTTCAACTTCCAAAATGTTAACAATATGAAGTTGAATGTTGCTGTGATATCATGGATTCACGTTGCGTCCTTACATTGAACCTCAAGGGACCACATACCTGATAGAGACACTGTAAAGATACCTATTTGTTGATTGTTTAGTCATTGAAGGAAGACTTCATACTAGTCAAAAGAAGATTTTGCCATTCCAAACTCCCAACACTAATTAAAACTTGTTTTTTGACAAAGATTGCTTTGTCCAGTCCCAACCTACCACTCCCCATCCCTATCACTGATAAGAACAGAAGGATTTCAGATATTTGGATTGTTCAGTATAGTGCAGAGAATGGTATAGAAGATTAATGCATGAATTAACATTTGATCTTCTCTTCTTAGGGATGTTTCGGTAAAGGTAATTTGTCCAGAGGAAAACCAGAGCATGTTCATTTTGTGTCTTCCTTTCAAGGACATCAGAGGAAGACTTGTAAGTATCCATACATTAAGACATTTACATCAGAACATAAATATTTTATCTATTCTGAGAGATGAGAAGATTTCTTAAGTCTTTCCCAGTCATTTCATTTAATTTACTTTCCAAATAATTACTGGTTTGTGCCATCTAACACATTTCTAAAAACAAGAAATTGTGTGTGAAAGTAATTTCAGTGTAAAGGAACAATTCAACTTTAGGTAAAATACATGTGTTACTTCTCTATGCAAGGTGATCTTCCAGAGGAATCATTGATGTCTGACTGAAACAAACTCTCAAGGAAATTGATGAGGGTGCCAAGAAACTAACATTGGGGATTGGTTTGGCTTTTCTTTTGATTATACAATAACATTTTTTACTTTATTTTAATGGCATTTTTTATAGCTTTTTATTATTCCTTCTCTCAGTACCAGCAGCTGAAAGAAGATTCCAGCAGAGTCGGTTTCAAAAAGTCCGTCAACACAGGTATGTCCATCTTTGAGCCGGTTTATTTTAAGAAAAGATTCACATTTCTGCTCCTACTTGGTAAACAGAACTGATTTCATAAGATATGGCACATTGTATTTTTTTCTTTCGGGACTCGATAAACTTTATCAAACCTAGCGCTTTTTGACAATGAATTTGCTCTTTTCGCAAAAATTCCTGTATATCTCAAAAGTAAAGCTTGGGAGGACCTCATATTTAATGTGTAGAAGTACCACATTGAGTACAAGAAGCCTATTATTTTTGGTGGAAGTCAAAGGTCATTTGGGGTCAATAGGGGTCAAATTGTGAAAACCTCATAAACACGATATCTTAAAATGCGAAGCATGGGCAGACTTTATATTATATACCGGGCAAGACGCATTATGGTACTCTTTAGAAGTGACCAGTACGTTAATGAGCTTTTACGCTTCACGTTTCTGGTCAGTGAGAATCTGCTAACTTTGACATCAATCTTCTCCAAATTACTGTCTTGTTCGACTAAGTGGGAACCACAGTATTGTTTGTTTACTAAAATACTTTAGTATGAGTCAAAAAAAAGATTTGGTTTGTGTGCCTCCAGCTATGCATTTTAACATTGCAAAATACTGTGACTTCACATCATATGACATCACAAACACCTCAGCACATAACATGACATGGTTATGACATCACATCATTCCATATGTTGTCACATCACATACATTATTTCACATTGCTTTACATTGCTCTTTTACTGCAAACTTTTGAAAGTAAAGCTAGAGATTGTCACAGTGTGTTTTTGACTGGTGTTTCTTGCAGGTATGAGAGACATCTGTCCTGGAGTAAACTAAAAGTCCTTAAAATGGAAGAGAAGGAACAGATAGATAGTGAGGGAATTTCAAATGTTCCATCTACCTCTAAGGACTACCAACCTGCTTGCATTAGGTCAAAGGTCATTGAAGAAAATGAAGATATGGGTGATACATCTTGGAAAGAAGATAGCAGCTCTGAAATTGAGGAGACAGGAGAGAAATCAACATGTTTGCATGACAACTTGACGTGGGATGTTGATGTCAGTGAGTGGTCTCCACAAGCTGATAAGAGCAAAGAAGGTCACATCTGTGATAACCAAGAGCAATTCTTGAAGAAGGAAACCTCAAATTTGGAGGAAAACATTTCGTTGAATATGGATACTAGTTGGACTGATATTAAAGAAGAAGAAGGGAATCATAAGAAGGGTGTTAAGAGAGATCACACTGGTTATGTGAGAAGTCAACAATGTGAGTCATGTTCAGGTAAATCCCATCCAATAGATGATATGTTGACCGACATTGGCCTAAGAGACGATGTAACAAAGTTAAACTGTTTGAAGGGCATAAAAAAGGGGATGGGAACAGGTGACATAAGATGCAGTAGTGATGATGATTGTAGGATGAAGAAAGACAAGCAACTTGAGCAGAGTCCGGTTTCAAAGTCAGACACAGAGTTGACCCAATTTAAAGTCTCGGATGAATCGAATATACCGGGTCATCAGCAAACCAAATTGAGGAACAGTGAATCCAACGAGACACAGAATCAGAAGAGGCAACGACAGGATAACAAGGAGAAGACACAGAAGGTTAGTAAAGAATTATCAAATATAATTCGAATCACATTTTGATAAATGTTTCTTCTATAACTTTCAAATGAGTGACTTCAACAGACTAAATATTGTTATAAATATTAATTGACAAGATATATTGCCTGAAATACTGTACTACCCGTAGAGTATATTACCTAATGTTTGCAGTCATGAGGGTAACTCGGGGACAATATCATCTGGATGTTCCCAAGGAAAGTTCCTTTTGGACACTTTCTAGACCAATCAATGTTATATTTAACTATGCAAGATCTATACCTTTGATTCACTACTGCATTTGGTCTAGAACTATCCCAAAAGTGAACTCGTCACGCGAGTCACGTTTTCTTGTCACGAGAGTCACAATACATTTGCATAGCAATTGAGGTAGAGGTGTTTTTCAACTTCGGTATGATTATAAAAAGTTATTGGAAATATTTTAATAAGACATAAGAAATCGAACATTTGTGTGTGCATTCTGATTTTTGCTAATAGTAACTGTCACGTGAGTCACGTTTAGTTTTTCGCCAATTTCACCCCCAATACTTGAGGTATAAATATTTTTTCTCTACTGTTGTAAGCATTAAGGCATACCTTCACTGACTACATGAATGCTTTCTCCCAGGTAATTTCTTTATTTGTTTAATGATATCAAATAGAGAGGAATTTTAGTAAAAATGTCACGCGAGTCACCACAGAATTGACCTAGGGATGAAAATGGGTCTTGTTTGCATATCAGTGTAGTAATGGTACTTTTCATACAGAATGCGTAACAGCTCACGACACGCGAGCAAAGTGATTTGCTAGTTTTTGGGTCATGTGGCTTTGTCTAGGGATTAAGATTGAAACTCACCTAGAATTCATTGGAAATTACTGCTTTATCTTTGAAATACTTCTCCTTGTGCAGTATTTGTTTGAGTTGAATGAAAGACAGACATAATAATCATTGGATGGTGGGTCATTAGCCTTCTTGAAGAATTTGATGTCAAGGTCATTCAAGGCAATTTTTTATCTGAAAAAGTAAACAAGATGTTTCAAATGTTCTTTGAGGTCAGTAAAGGTCACAACCTGCGTCAATTTAAAGATGCAAGTGAAGGAATTTAACTACATGGCTTGGAAGTATCAGTTCAAGTCATTTTCAGACAAAAGAGTGCTACTAATTAATTAATTCAGTAGCATGATTATACAGAAATAATTACTATTGTCACTTCAGGGAGAGATGATTGAACATCAGTTATCACATCTTCAAATAACACATTAGAGGCCACAATCCGTCCCTGTCACAACAATGCATATACACCTGCTGCAAGAGTTGATTACAGTGATTGACTATTAAATTCCTGAGATGTTTCTCAAAATGTTTTCGACTGTCATTCAATGGAATGAGTGACTGCACCATTGGTGCTCTTTTTTCTTTGACAGATAAAGTCCAAACAGGTTATACGCAAACCGGATCCATATCCTGTCCAGGAGTTTCTGCAGCTGAGCTATGAGGAGGTGAATATCTGTGGTATTTAAGTAGTTGTTAAAGCCTGAGAAAAATCTTGTTTCCAGTAATGAATTTCTATGGAACATTGTTTGAACTCTGATGTGTATCGTTTGAAAAACAAGCAAACTTTAATATCTGACCAGTGATGTCGTTCTATTTGGGCAGAAGTAACCAGGATGTTCATACTCTAAAGTATCCTCAGATCTAAACAGTAAGTCTCTGGACAGAAGTGACCATGGAGTTAATTCTGTAAAGATGAGCAATTCAAAAGTATATCCCAATAATAATTAATGATCATGCACTCCTGGCTAATATCACACACTACTGGCTAAATATCATACACTGCTGGCTAATATCACAAACTACTGGCTAATATCACACTCTACTGGCTAATATCACACACTGCTGGCTAATATCATACACTGCTGGCTAATATCATACACTGCTGGCTAATATCATACACTGCTGGCTAATATCACACACTACTGGTAAATATCATACACTGCTGGCTAATATCACA
>KN882613.1:113354-130818 GCA_000934455.1 Apostichopus parvimensis
CTTCAGAATCATTAGAATTTTGCGAAATGGTATCATTAGTCGGCAATTCTGGCAATGTAGGACTATAAAGGTAAAAGACAGGCATTGTCACAATTAAAACGTATCAACTGACTCGAAGAATCATAATAATAAATAAATACTTCGTAATACATGGTAGACCTAACTTGTTAGGCTACTGGTTGTTAGGTACATGAAATTTCCTAACACTTTTTAAAGATCAGTAAAAAAATATACCGTTCAAAACAAAATCACCCGTAGATAGAGCATGAGCAAGAAAACCAATAAATTAAACCACTTTCCATCCGATACTCCCCTTACAAAGTGAGCAAGCCAACACAATAATTTAAACCACTTTAAATCCTATACTCTCCTTACATAGTGAGCAAGGAAACCAAAAAACTTCAATCACTTTCCATCCTATACTCCCCTTATATAGTGAGCAAGAAAACCAAATAACTTAAACCACTTTCCATCCTATAATCCCCTTATAAAGTGAGCAAGCCAACACAATAATTTAAACCACTTTAAATCCTATACTCCCCTTACATAGTGAGCAAGAAAACCAAACAAATTAAACCACTTTCCATCTTATACACCCCTTATATAGTGAGCAATAAAACCAAACAACGTAAACCATTTCCATCCTACACTCCCCTTACATAGTGAGCAAGAAAAGCAAATAACTTAAACCACTTTTCCATACTATATTCCCCTTATATAGTGAGCAAAAAACCAATTAACTGAAACCACTTTCCATCCATCCACTCCCTTACATAGTGAGCAAGAAAACCAAACATCTGAAACCACTTTCCATCCTATACTCCCCGTATATAGTGAGCAAGAAAACCAAACAACTGAAACCACTTTCCATCCTATAATCCCCTTATAAAGTGAGCAAGAAAACCAAACAACTGAGACCACTTTCCATCCTATACTCCCCTTATATAGTGAGCAAGAACACCAAACAACTGAAACCACTTTCCATCCTATACTCCCCTTATACAGTGAGCAAGAAAACCAAATAACTGAAACCACTTTCCATCCTATACTCCTCTTACTTAGTGAGCAAGAAATCCAAACATCTGAAACCACTTTCCATCCTATACTCCTCTTACTTAGTGAGCAAGAAATCCAAACATCTGAAACCACTTTCCATCCTGTACTACCCTTATACAGTGAGCAAGAAAACCAAATAACTGAAACCACTTTCCATTCATCCACTCCCTTATATAGTGAGCAAGGAAACCAAACAAATTAAACCACTTTTCCATACTATATTCCCCTTATATAGTGAGCAAAAAAACCAATCAACTGAAACCACTTTCCATCCATCCACTCCCTTACATAGTGAGCAAGAAAACCAAACATCTGAAACCACTTTCCATCCTATACTACCCTTATACAGTGAGCAAGAAAACCAAATAACTGAAACCACTTTCCATCCATCCACTCCCTTACATAGTGAGCAATAAAACCAATTAACTGAAACCACTTTCCATCCATCCACTCCCTTACATAGTGAGCAAGAGAACCAAACATCTGAAACCACTTTCCATCCTATACTCCTCTTACTTAGTGAGCAAAACCAAACAACTGAAACCACTTTCCATCCTATACTCCCCTTATATAGTGAGCAAGAAAACCAAACAACTGAAACCACTTTCCATCCTATACTCCTCTTACATAGTGAGCAATAAAACCAAATAACTGAAACCACCTTCCATCCTATACTCCCCTTACATAGTGAGCAATAAAACCAAATAACTGAAACCACCTTCCATCCTATACCCCCCCCCCCTCCATTCTATAGTTAGCAATAAAAAACCCAAACAACTGAAACCACTTTCCATCCTATACTCCCCTTATATAGTGAGCAAGGAAACCAAACAACTGAACCCACTTTTCATACTGTACTCCCCCTTACATAGTGACTATGACCGTGTGATCACGACAGTGAGGTATCACGGGTACCTTGATAACACTATTGAGTTACACGCCCCATCGATATACCAAGATAGACCAGGGACGATAAGTAACACATTCCTGGATAGACCATGGAGGGGTTTGTCGAACTTAGTTTACTGTGTTAGTATAATACTATCATCGCTCTTGAATTGAGACGGTTGGCATATGATCACAAATAAGTTGTTCAGTATGCAGTATCTCCATTTCCCTGCACATCTTTGCTCCTAATTATCCAAAGGAAATGTTCTTACTTTTTGGAAGGATATATTTGAAAGGAATGCGCATTTTTGTTCATTGAAATACAGTTTCCGTCGGATATACCCATGTTTTATACCTAACAATGATAATATAGGGGTCCATTGAGAACAGATACCAAACACCGGTTAGGTCTAACCTCTGACAATATTTGACAAGTAATAACAACGTTAAATTAAATTATGCAAATGTCAATACGAAAAATAACGTCAGTATGCAAGTGATGTACACTTATAAACTAAATAACATATATGACATAAGTAACATATAAGTAACAAACTTGTTCTTACCTTGTAGAAATAGGAATGTCTCTTGGTAAAGCTAAGACAATAATTGAAATAAAACTATATAAAAGGATAGGAGGGATTTATAATACCAAACAATTCGTAGATAGTAATTTTGTAGTGATTAGAAGATAGACAACGGCCATAATTAGGTGCACCTGACAATTAAAATGCCCTTATTAGAGACGCTAAAAAAAGTTAATTAAAATATACATCGTACAGTATTATTTGGTAATTAACTTCATCTCGATCTAGTTAAAAGATTTGCTCCATTTTATCTGACTTAATATGATGAACAAAATGAAGTAAACTAAAATAAAGCAAACAAAAATTCGCTACAGAAGGGAGTTGGAACCAATGAAAGCATCGTTACAAGCACAGCTTAATCGCAGGGCTTAATCTTAGGTCTCTGGTTCGAATCTGGCCATAACTCAACATTTCTGTACCCATTTTAAAAAGTAATTTCCCAGTCACTTGCATTTCTTTATTTGCTTATAAATTACGTTTAGTAAAATTGAAAGCACATTATTACTCGATATCTGTGAAACCGGCTCATCTCCGGACGTAACATTGTCCATTGCGATAGAAGCACCATCATTAATGTTACGTTTTCGACTTTTCGCACTAGGAAAAAGTTGGAACATATTTAGTTTCACGAAATATATGACTTATCAAAATTAAACAAAAGTTCTTTATATTCTTAGTTCTTAAGCTAATATTAAGGCCATTTAATATATCTAGATCTAGTTAGCCCGACACAGGTTGAATGTTGGCGTACCGCACCTGCGTGAAAATTCCCATTGTGATAATCATTGGGAATCACCTGTTCACCACTGCCCCTCCCCTCCCCCGCCCAACCCGCAACCCAAACCAGGCCCCTAAAATGGTAACCAATGAAAACATAAAGTGAGAGCAAGTTGCTACTTTTATCATTTGTTGACCTTCAGAACTGCATATTTTACTTTATATCGATCAGTGTTTGTAGATAATGCACTTCAGGGGAAAGACATAAGGAGTTAAGTTTTGGTAGTCTTAACTTAAATGTTATTTTTTGGGTGTGTGTGGGGGGGGGGGGGTTAAAACTTGGGATCAGTTTAATTTTATTGTCTGATTAATTTGTTGATTGATTGTGTTTGTGTTTCTGCTGTAACAGCAAGCAAAAGTAGGTTGGTGAAAGTCAATATCATTTGTTTTGTGACATCTTTATAGTGATTGCAAAACTATAAGATTGATTGACGGTTATTGAAAGTGAAATCAATAAAGTCAATGACACATGTTTAAAGGGGGAACTTAGGGAACATAGTTACTGTAATAACTTCCTGATGTTGAGTTATTTTCGTTTAAAATGTGATTTTCAGTACCAGTGACTTGTTTTGATAACCAATTGTTGTTTAGAAACTAAATGAGAACTTTTTTTTATCTTGTGAAAAGGATTTTGTTTCTTGTTATACTATGGTATAAACAAGCATTAAAACACAAATAGTATTGCAAACTGTGTGGCTCACCAATATTCCTAATATTCGACATTCACATGTCGATTTAAAATAATAAAATCTCATGACGGAGTTAGAATAATGCTTCTTTTTCCTTTAGGAATAGCATTGTACGTTCCCAAGTAATACGAAGTTATGAATTATTCATTGCAGGTTATAATATATTATACAACACCTAATTATATTCCGGCCATTTGATTGGTCAATTGCTCGTCGATTGCATGCAAATCCGCTCTATTGCACTCTATGAAATAGAACCATGGGTTATACTTTTTTGATAGCACTTTTTTCAATGGTAAGAGAGCAGAGAAACCTGTCTGTTCAAAACGATGATCACACAGTCACAGTCCCGATGCAAGGGGACTGGGGCTGAGAGCGGATCAGTCGTTTGGTAGTTTGGTTTTCGTGCCCAGGTTCTTTCCTGGGCGACTTTTTCTTAAAAAGTACCTGTCTGTTCAAAACAATCTGTTGCATGAGTGCATTTTACATCCAATTATATCCAAATTTGAAGGTGTTGTATAAAACAAATAATGAATGGTTTCCATTCGTGCAATAGTGCAAATATTTCATTCGTTGAAAGATGTAATTTGTTCCATTCAACTCGGCTGCGCCTCGTTGAATGGAACATTCCATCTTTCAACTCATGAAATATTTGCACTATTGCACTCATAACCATTCATTATTTGTATAATAACTCATTTTTAAATATTATAAATTAAATAGAATTGGAAATATGTGTTAAAATTTAGGGAAGCATTTAACCTTACGATACAATAATATGGTCGAACTGTGCGTCATGATGTAATCTAAGTTTTGCTTTTATTAAGAGATAAAACGAAAATGTGAAAACGATCTGATCGAAGTCTGCATTTCGACCAATGGTCGAATATCTTTATCAATACAGGGCAACATTCGTTCCAACTTAGCTCGTTTTAAAAGTTATTTTGTTGTCACGTGGTAGTTTATAGCTAAGTACTTTTAATTCAATCGAAACGGTTTCCCATGTGTGACGGCGATTAGATTAATCCTACTCTAACCGTTTAGGTTAATCCTAATTCCAACGAGCTTAGCTATGTCGGATTAAGGAAAGTCTGATTTGGTATTACTAAAAATTCCGACCAGGCTGTATTAGACTAGTCTAAACTCATTTTCAAAGTATGCGTATTCCGATATGCATGAAATGTTTACAGATTTTGTTGTAAATGCTCGAATTTCACAAAACCAGCATGTTGCCGAAAAACACACTTCGACACTTAGCAAAACTATATGTATCCAATTATTTGGACATTTTTCTCGGATTAAGGAAAGCCTGGTCGGATTTTGTACTACTCAAAACTTCGACCAGGCTTTATTAGTTTAAACTTCTATTTAGAGACATTGCGTAGTTGTCATGAATTTTGAATAAAGTTAAATATGATGGCTTCATGCTAACTCAGAAACATGAGCAGATATTTGAAATATCGATTTTCAGTCAAATGGTCAAAATTTGAACAAATTCGACAGTTTGTCGATAAAAGCTCATCGTCACCATAGTATTGAACTTTCTAGTATTGCGGTTACGATACGGGTATTGCGTAATCTTGCTAAAGTTTGAAGGTGCGTATTTGGAGCGAAATCGAAATTAGCATTTATCTTTCCAAAATATGCCTATTCCAATAGACATGAATATTTCCAAATTTCGTTGTAAATAGTCGAATTTCGCAAACCAACATGTGCCCGAAAACCACATTTCCACATTTAGTAACATTTGGGTCAAATTATTTCTCTATTTTCGTCGAAGGTTAATATGCTATGGTTGAGGATACATGATTTAAATATGTTACCAACATTGTTTGTGTGTGTGTGTGTGTGTGTGTGAGTTTTTCTTTTAATTTGAGATGCAAAGGTTTGCATTGGGATATAAATGGTTGGTATTTCAAAACTGTCGAATTAAGGATAAGGAATCTTGACGAATTTACTTCCATTGCATTTATGGATCTTTAAAGATATTTTCGTTTTTGCTTCGTAAAAGAAGATGTTTAGGTCTATTTTTCGTCAAATGTTATACGTTTTAATGCTGGAAAAAGCCTTTTTTTTTTAAATTAGGTGTTTACAAATTTTGATTACGAAATGTCGAATTCCTCGTTTGGGTCGGATATTGCTAAATGTGCCCGATTGGTTAAATAGTTTAGATTATTAACTGGCGAATAATGTATACGTGTAAACCGAATACTGTGAACTATGACAAAAACCGTAACACCAATCCCCTTTTCTTATTCATATTAATGACACTTTTCTACACAAATCTACGTAAATTTCCCCCTTTTCCGTGAAATAATGTTACTTCAATTTCTCAACTAGCTGGAGATTTGGTAAAATGCATAACGTTCTTAGCTTTTAAAGAAATGAATATTTAAATGGTCGAAATTCATAAGCCTTACCTTACATTGCTTTATTTCGTGGAAAACGCCCATGTCAAACTATTGTGGGCTTCATAGTCATTATATTCCGAAAGCGCTCCGAAATATAGGACTCAGAAAATGCTCATTTCCTTTCAACACAGTATATGCAAGCTCCGAAGATGAAGTGTAGCCTAGAAAAAAAATGACCTCACACTAACCATGGCAAAATACCATTATTTTTTCATGGTAAACTGTGGTACAACATGTATACCACAATTTGACTGCGATAGTGTGGTCCTATGGATGCGGTTTACCAGTTTTACCATAGTACCATACCACAATTTTACCATGGTTTATATCACTTTCTATTTCATCTTCACCATGGTTCTATCTTTAATTTACCCTATGTTTACTATGTCATTACCATAGTTTAGCCCTAATTAACCACAACTTTACCATATAGCTGTACCAAAGTATTACCCTAAATTTACCAGAGTTGTATCCCAATTGCACAACAGTTTTACCTAGTTTGTCTTAATTATAATCAGTAGGCTACAACACAAATTACATTAAATTTCACCCATTGGTGGATTGTATCATATAAATGGGCTAGTTGAAACATGAATAAAGCAACTCATACTGTATGTCATAATGTCGTATACATATTATAGCATACTAATTTATATGCACCAGATTTGGTCAATATGCTGCATATATCAATTTTTTCTTATATCTTATGTAGGGTGATATATTATTGTATCCATGTACTTTTTAACTGTTTGAAAAAACTTTCTTGCCATTCCTGGACTTGCCTTTCAGTAAACATTCTGTCCTTCTCCTTTACCTCAAGTCTTTTCAGTGTTTAAAAGCAATGTTTTGTTGTCTTGTTACTATTTCATTACAGTTTTACGTCTCAAAGTTTTATGTAATATGAACGAGAAGTAAAGAGACCAAAAACAAACAAAAAAAGGTGTTGTCATTCTTAAAAAAGAAAGTTCTCTCACCATAAGTCCCTCAAAGCTGACCTTATCGTGGTGTCAGAGTGGCAATCACTTTTATTTCAGTGGGGGAACTAGAGCTTTGTCTGTCTATTTTTAAGCCTAAATGCCCTCTCAGGTGTCATATTTAATTGCCTGTTGTTTAAAACAGGTCTGCATGTTTCCACAAAACTAGTTATGCTTGAAAATATACCCAGTAAAAAGGCCCCTGTCTCGATACTATCAAGGCTCCATAGGCTGATTACTATAGCAACCCCATGTACAATTTCAGGAAGGTGAATTTGAAGGGGCACTGGCAGGGCTTGGACTCTTTGCGGTGGCAGGGCTTGTACTTGGAAGAGCACCAGCATGGGTCCATCTTCATAGTTGGTAAGCCATGCGTCATCTCTCCAACAGTGATATTGATATTCTTCTTGATATTGATCCCACAGATATTTTCTCCCAGTAGATTAAACAGACCATCACTGATATGTACCAGAGGAACCAGATCTCTAAGAAGGCTTTATCTTCTGCCCAAAATTCACTGCCAAGAATTCACAAGCCTGGTAACCCCCTGGTAGGCCTATCATCTCAGGCAATGGGTCCCCACCGAGAAAATATCCTTCTTTGTGGACCACTTCATCAAACCTCTAGTTCCTCAGATTAACTCTTACATCCATGACACTCATCAGGAAACTTGAAGATATCAAGAATCAAATCCCCAGTACAGCCATCATATATGGTACTTTCGACGTCACTTCTCTGTACACTAACATCCCTCATGCTGAAGGTATTGCAGCCAAGTGTGCAGCCTTGTCCAAGAAGGTCCACCCTTGTCCACCCATCTCTGACATCAAAGTTCTCATGCAAGAGGTTCTCACCAAAAACAACTTCACGTTCATTGACAAGCATTACCTTCAAAGGCAGGACTGCCATGGGTACCAGGATGGCTCCTTCCTTTGCTTGTCTGTTTATGTCTAGCCTTGAAGAACGCATGCTCAGTACAGCTCCCTGCCGTCCTCTTATCTGGTGGCGCTACATTGATGACATCTAATTCTTCGTTTGGACCAGTGATGAGGATAGCCTATCACTTTCATCAATCTCATCAATTCTTTCCACAGCACCATCAAATTAACCTCTGATTACTCTCACCAACAGGTAAACTTCCTCGATGTGACTGTTCGCAAGGAACACGGTTCTCTCTCTACTGACTTTAAACCCACAGACACACACCAGTATCTCCATTCAAAGAAATTCAAAGAAGCATAACTCTTTTTGGAAGATACATATCAATTATTTCTTAATTAATTCTGAAAATTTAATCATGCGGCTTTAGTTTGATGTATAAATCAACACATTGGGAATACTTAAAACATTATCATTAGGATACTTTTGAAGAGTGGGAAGTTGACTTATGTCAATGCAAAATTCCTACCTGCTTGAAGCTTCAAATGAGCCAGAAATGAGAATTGCATTAAATTTTCCATAATGATTTTCATTATTTAATAGTTTAATTTTCATTAAAATCCTCAAAATTTACAAAAATAAGACAAACAAAAAGTCTTGTCTGATTCATACTCAAAACATCAACAGATCTGCTTTCACACTGTATATACTGTCCAATGTAACCTTTTTTCACTCCACACTCACTCACCATGTTTCAATCAACAGTTTTTTAAAAACATTCGGTTTTGTTTTCATACAGGACGAACCGTATGCACACTATCAAGCTGACAGGAGGTTCGGAACCTAAAAATTGTTCAGGATGGCACAACAACACCTGTGACATTATGGAAAGGTGCCACCGAATCTCCAGCTAAAACTGGAGATAGAGTTACGCTGACGAACATGACAGTGAAGCAGGACACTTTTCTGAAACAATGTGCCCTCTCCACAACCACCCAGTCTACAATAACTGTAAGTCTATTCGCCTCCTTCACATGTAATCTATCAAGCTTGATCAAACCAACTAAGAGAACCAACATTTAACACATTGAATTAATTTTGAAACTTTATTCAAATAATTACCAAACTATAAACAAACCAACAGTCAACATCATGTATTCAAAGAAGCTGATTATTTAGACATAAGTTATGAATTGACATATATATACACAGAATGCAATTAAATCCAAGTCCATGCATGTCGATGACAATCATATTTACAAAATTTAAGTTCTCCAGTAATTAAAGCAAACTTGAAAAGTTAGACATTTGTCAATCACACAGGGACTACAAAATGCTTTCTGATCCCTTCATATATATGTCAATGAATCTATGCAGCACTGAATATAGTGCAAATTATACAACCCTTCTCACAAGCCTGTCGCCAGGTATTTTAAAGTGAGAGGGTGATGAACAGGGCCATCCATTTCAGAAAAACCCTAACTTGGAGATTAAAAGCGCCACTATATATTTAAAATTTGTATATGTTTGTATAACATGCTCAAGAAGTTATTTATTCCAATGCTAATAGCATCAGAAACCTATGCAGTCTTGTTGGCGTGGGTGCGTGCGTCTGTGTGTGTGTGTGTGTGTGAGTGTGTGTTACAGCTAGCATGTAAACATGATATCTCACGTACTGTACAGAGTACAATTGTCATATGGGGGTACACTGATAGCCCATACACTGTCGATATGCCCTATTGTTTTTTGGGGCCCGCAAGGATTACCCAACATCTGCTGTCAAGAACCTCTTGGATTCTCATTGGTTGATCAACATTCACTGATTACAATTTTTTTACAACTCGTTTCAGGTCCAACACTGTAACTACGCTGTCTTACAGTACAGTGTAACCCAGTATGTGTGTACAACGTGAAACAATGTTTCCGCCGAGTCTCCAAAAAATTGAAGGAGATAGTCAAAAATGAAATATATGTTTTGAATTTGCACATTAAAACTACTTATAAATAACAATGCATCTGTAATTTGGTGTAAAAGAAAGAAAGTGGATTCGAACCTCCGCCACCCAGACAAAAATGATCCATAGTCTAACGCTGTGCCACTGCACAAGCGTAAGAAACCTGAATTGTTCTACATATAGGCAATAGTCAACTAATGTCGTGGCAGATTTAAAAATAACCCCCTTCTTGATATAGAGAGGCCAGCTCCCCACCCCGTTGTCAGTCCTATCTTTACGATAAAATTATAATCGGGAATATTAATAATTGATGTGGGTATATTGTCACGAACCCATCCGTAGTTCAGTGGAGAAAGCAATAGGTCATTAACTGTTCATGACTTTTTTCAGAGACTGCAGGTATGCAAATGAATTTAACATGTTAATATTTCTTTCTACAATCTTTTCATTGCAGATTCATGAGCCACAAACTAGGCTCATAACTTCAGCAATCATGAGAGCAGAAATGGACCAAGGGAACATACCAGGCGCGTATCCAGGGGGGCGTTGGGGGCGCGCGCCCCCCGGGTAAGAAAAAGAGGAGAGAAAAAAAGAGAGAAGAAAAAAGGGAAAAAAAAGGGGGGAAAAGAGGAGGAAGGAGAGGAAGGAAGGGAAAAGAAGAAGGAGAGAAAAAAGGAGAAAAGGAGGGAGTAGAAGAAAAACGCCTAGACACCGGGAAGAGAAAGAGGAACAGTCATAATTACAGCTCTGATCCCTATTATATACACAGGGTAGCCAGTGACGGATCGAGGATTTCGGAAGGGGCGTGCGCCTCAGCTTACCCCTTACACCGACAACTCCTTTTTTGACGTTTCCATTTTTCCTCTCTCACTTATGTATATATATATATATACTATATATAGTATATCATGACGCGTGTGTGTGTGTGGACGCCTTAATTTAAACAATTGTAAAATTGTGCTATGAAACCAACTGTGGCTGGTCTTGAACTAGGAACATGACTTCGGTATTAGCCCAGGATATATATGCGAACTGCACTAGACATATGTCTTTCGATGCAACACTGTCATGCAGAGTTAAAACGCGAACTGAATGCTAATTGTTACCCCACCCCTAGTACCGTTACTCATACAATGAATCTAAAAATAAATTCCGCATGCAATTTGAGAATTGAGCACATTTCTTGTGAATATCATGTAGTGGATCCAAAGGCGTATCATTGCCGGCGGAGGGGGGGGGGCGGACGCAACCATCACTTCTTGAGATTGTTCCCATCTGCATGAAAACGCGCGCCCACAACCCTACGCCCACCCCTCTTATCCCTTCCCGATGAGTTACAAAATCAGACCCATCGTATACAAAAGTCTACTTGGATTATTTTTTTCCTGATTTTTTTCTGCAGACGCCCATGCATTTCCCCAAACTAAATTTCTAAGCCACGAGATCTAAAACTAAAGGAGGTATGGGAGCATCATTGGGTCTGGGAAATGTTGTTTCCGGCGATCTGGGAGGAGTATCTGCCAAAAATTTCTTGTACGCTACGCGCGAACCCATGGTCGCGCTCCGCTTAGATAGTATCAGAGAACAGACACGCGTCCCCACCATTATCCAAAACTGATCTGCGCCCATGCACCAATATGTTAACTGTGTCTGAATTTTCGAAATTTCCCTGACAAACATTCCTAAACATGGAGGTTTTCTGTCCACAGGAGATGCGATAAGGTCGAACATGATGTGTGACTGGTGACAATCTTCAAAAAGGTTACGGATGGAGAAAAAAAATATTGGGAAAATACTTGGTTACTCAGGCAATAGTGAACATCTAGTTGGTCATTTTCAAGCCCGAGATGTGCCATTTCCGGTGATCTGGGGGGTGTCAAAACCAGAAATTTTCTTGTACGCTGCGCGCCAACCGATGGTGGCGCTCCGCTTAGATAGTAATTCGCGCCCCCCGGGTTAGAAAATCCTGGATACGCCCCTGCATACAGTTCACCATACTCAATAAAGATGTGTTACAACAGCTGACCCTCCCAACCGATAAAACGGACAGCTTTCTTGAAGGAGCCACCATAGAGAACAAGCTCCAGACTGTAGGATATGCAGAATACAAGTTTCTGGTACAAGGGAACACAATAACCAAACTCACAAAAGCTACTCCATCTGCCAGCACTACAACTAACTCTTCATCCAGCTCTACCTCCAAACAAGGTCAGTGTGAAACCACTGAAAGATCTTCTCAGCTTTCAAGAAACAAAGACTTGAAGCTAGCTCCCAAATTAACAGAGGCCACACTTACACCATCCCACTTTGACAAGATGAAGGTATCACACGCACTTAATTTTGCTTCTGCTTTGCGGTACCTGGTAGAATGTGAGGGTCACCCAATGGATGTTTGAACAACTGCCTGGTTTTTAGACCTCTGTAACAGATGGTTCAACTTGATGTCCAGTTGTCATCCTGCCATGGCCTTGAGCAAAGTGAACCCAGTTTGTCAAGGTACTGTCAAATCCACATCACCATCATTGCTGGTTCCAGCTAAGCTAACCGTAATAAAAGAGTTCAAAGAGGGTTGTTTAATTCACCCAACAGAGCTTGCATTCCAGTACCTTTTGGCAGCTGAAAAGATATTCAGAAATTGTTATATGGGTGTGTTTGTATGCATATGTTTGATTTTCTTGCTTTACAGAACAGCTTCTTTTTGATATGTTATTTACATCGGAAAACTGCCAATCATATGTTCAAAATAGGACAGTCTGAAACGATTCTTAAATGAAAAGCTTAAAGGCTTGTTGCATTTTAATACATCACTGTTCAGGTTAGGCCAGTAATGGCAGTATGAAGAATAAGTAACAATTTAATAATTATCATTACGGCCATTTAGTGTCAGCATAATAAACCAGAATGCTAAAATGCATTGTGGCTTCGATGATGTAACATGAGCAGTTTTCTTCAGGAATCTGATGTAATGTATAGTGAGGGTGTACATGTTTACAAGGGTTTCAAGATTTAATCTATGATGACCCCAAATGACCTTTGATCTCCACCAAAAACAATAGGCTTCTTTAACTCATTGTGGTACTTCTACACACTGAATTAGAGGTCAGCCCAAGCTTCCAGTATTGAGATATCGTGATAACAAGGTTTTCACAATTTGACCCCTGGTGACACCAAATGACCTTTGCCCTCCACCAAAAACAATAGGCTTCTTTTACACAATGTGATACTTCAACACACCAAATATGAGGTCTGCCCATGATTCTCTTCTTGAAATATCATGTTTACGAGGTTTTCATAATTTGATCGCTGGTGACCCCAAATGACCTTTGACCTCCACCAAGAACAAATGACTTTTGAACTCAAAGTGGTACTTGTTTGTTCAACTATATTTCAACCATCAACGTTATCAACAATTTACATAATTCAAGTATATACATACAAAGTATATGGTTGTGGGGATCCTTCTACACATCACATATGAAATTGGTCTGACCTTCCCTTCTTGAGATATCATGTTTACAAGGTTTTGCAATGTGACCCCTGGTGACCCCAAATGACCTTTGACCTCCACCCAAAACAATAGGCTGATTATACTCAATGTGGTACATCTACAAATTAAATATGAAATTGGTCTGAACTTCCCTTCTTGAGATATCATGTTTACAAGGTTTTGCAATTTGACCCCTGGTGACCACAAATGACCTTTGACCTCCACCTAAAACAATAGGCTGCTTATACTCAATGTGGTACTTCTACACATTAAATATGAAATTGGTCTGAACTTCCCTTCTTGAGATATCCGTTATCGTGTTTACAAGGCTTTCACAATTTGACCCCTGGTGACCCCAAATGACCTTTGACCTCTACCAAAACAATAGGCTTCTTGTACTCAATGTGGTATTTCGACACATCAAATATAAAATTGGTTTGAGATTCCCTTCTTGATATATCATGTTTAGAAGGTTTTGCAATTTGACCCCTGGTGACCCCAAATGACCTTTGACCTCCATCCAAAACAATAGGCTGATTATACTCAATGTGGTACTTCTACACATTAAATTGCGTTTATTTATAGTAAGTCAAACTCATACTTTCTAATCCCTTACAATTGTATTTAATGTATTTATTCTTCGGTAATAAAATTAGGCTATTTATTGAGTCAATTATGGAAGTATAGAAGTCAGGATAAATTTTACATGCTTAATATCCACACCCACCCCTCCCCATTTATTCTCTGAATGGATTGAAATGTACTTGCAGAAGAGTCATGTTCATGCAAAACTTACTTTAATCTGGTAGAATTGATACACTTTTTCCATCTATATGTGCAAAGATGTTCCATTTTACTATTACTCAATACTTCATAAGACAAATTGTGAAGGAGTGGAACAAAGGAACATGCGTTCTGATTGTTGATTGTAATTGAATGATACATTCAGGATGTTTCCTAGAAGTTTCTTCGTTTCATTAAATGCACTCTCTCGTAAAAGAGCGCTTGAACATTAGGCTCTAACTAATCGATACCGATGTACGAACTGACTGCCTACCATCATCAACGTCCATGGAATTACCTTTAAAAGGCTGAGAGTTCATATTTGTCATAGCGTGATTGCTCCCTTGCGTCGAACCATTAAAATTCTTAAGTGATAGATAACTGAAAGAATCTGCAGCATGTTGTAGTTTTTTTTCGTATTTGTATTCCCAAATGAAATACATATCGGAAATAGTCACAATTTCGTTCTTCCCTTCTACGAATGCCTCTGACCCACGTTAGTGAAGTTAAAAGTGATATTGTTCAATGCTTGAACGTTACTGCATGTGTCATTAATGCATGGTAGGCCTAGGGGATGGTTGATTTCTTTGATTGTTTGTCCGGCTGTAAGCTTCAGTTCAGCTTTTATGACAGTGCATGCCTGCTACAAGCCTGCTACAACCTTGCTACAGCCCTGGAAAGATGCTGTCCCTTTATGCCATTGTGTTCAAATAACTGCCACATTGCAATTTTCCCCTTTGATTAGGCTGAAATTTCGTAAGTGATTTGCGCAAGTTAAAGTGTTATATATGCTGACATATCTATGAATTCGGAAGTCATTTAGAGGTAACTTTCTAAAATTGTTAAAGTTTTCCTACAGTATTTGGCCCTATATAGACATGCGGTCATTAATTGGAATGCACTGAAAAGTACCAAGGGCGTAGGAACCGGTGGGGCTGGGGGGCGCCAGCACCCCCAGTGAAAAATATGGTGGGGCGGAAGTATCATTCCGCCCCCCCCCCCCCCCCCCGCTCCGCAAGTCAGAAAACCCCTTTTTCATTTCCAAATGAGAAAAAAATCACATTTGGGGCACCAAATTACATCTAAGGCCAGGTGAAAATGCAAAATTATTTACAAAATGGAGTGGGTGTTGAAGTGTGCTATATTGCACCAAATTGCATCTGAGGCCACCTAGAAATGCAAAAAAATTTCCAAAAAAAGACCCCTCCCCCAGGCCGGCCATCAGTCTTCAGCCCCCCCCCCCACTCAAAAGTACTTTCCTACGCCACTGCTGAAAACAAGTTCTCTTTTTTTCATTCATTGAGGGTCCAAATTGCAATTTGTAATGCTAACTGCTTATATCACACCAAGTTGAAGGATTATGCCAAAATGATTTTGTTTTTGAAGAAAAATTATTTTATATTTTTGCTGAAGGCGGAAAGGATATCATGCGGTCACCATGTTGTGCGTATGTGACCATTAACATATAAAGAAATACATAAGTTTCTGCGGTGAAGCCATGACATTATACGATTGATGTTCAGAATGCTCGTACAGCTGACAGAATTTTCGTTCGAGTCCTAACGGCTTCCAAAGGTTGCCAAGATACACCCTAACTTATCTTTTTCTCCTTTCATCCCCCTCTTTTCCTTCCCTTTCCACTTTTCCTTTTACTCTTCTCTTCTTTTTCTTTTCCTCTTTTCTTATCTTCCCTCTTTTTTCCTCCCTCTTTTGCCCTTCCCTTTCCTCAATTTCGACAGTGGCATGCTTTTGCTGAACTCATAAATGGGTGGGATGAGGGGGGTCACACATATTGACAGTGTTTGTTTTAAAATAATTATATCCCATATCCTACATTTTACATTTCACAGAGCCTAAAGTTGGTCTTAACAGTTGCAGAACCTGCCTGAAATCAAGAGCAGAAAGTATGTTCTCAAGATGATGGTCGGTTCGCATGAGCATTTTCCCATTAAAAAAGGTTAGTTTATATATTCCGGTATATTCTTCCGTAAGTTCAGAGTCGTGTTATTATTATTATTTTACCAAATTTATATAGCGCTTATTTCATGCTTAAGCATGTTCAAGAGCGCTTTACAATGACAACAAAATGACAAAACCCTTAAAATATGAATATGAAGAATAAAATTGACAATTAATATAAAAATATATAAATATAAACGAATAATTTTTAAAATCATATAGATTTACAGTGAAATTCATAAAAAGAAAAAAAGTGAGTTTTATGTAAATTTAAGTAACAAAATGACTTAATCCCTTAAAATATGAATACGAAAAATAAAATGGACTCAGCTTAAAAATTAATATAAAAATATATATGTACAACCTAAAACCGTGATAGGCGTCCTATTTCTTTAACCTAGGGTAATCATACATGACGGGACCAGGCAGCAATAGAGAATATTGAATCGTAACTCTATAATGACAAAAGCAGCCTGACCAGCAAACCTCTTGTCCCTGGTCACATGTCTGGGCTTTCGGACTTCACCTCTTTACCTGTTTGAATAATGACGACAAATTGGCAGATGAAATAATGGTTAACTGACCTATGGCCGTTTTTACTTGGATATCCATGATCAGGGTGTAGGCCTAACACAAACAAAATGATGCAGCTTTAAACCACCAATCGGTGGTTCATAATATACTATACACCAGTGTTTCTCAACATGGGCGATATTGCACTTGGAGCACTTGAGCCAGGGGCGATAATTCGACAGGGTGCGATAGGGGTGGGGGATCGACTTTTTGCTAGAAATTAAAGGTACAATTATATCTAAGCTCCTAGCTTGTAATAGTTTTCAGTACTTTGATTCATAAACTTCTTACCATTATGTATTCTTTGTACACATTGCTAAACGGGTGTGATTTGTGGAAGCGGCATTAACATGCCTTACGAGGGTAATATGCACCAGTTCCACCCCCTGATTTACGAAGAAAAAAGTTAAATAGTATTGATTTTATATATCTGTAAACAAGAAATA
>KN882613.1:131448-141904 GCA_000934455.1 Apostichopus parvimensis
ACAAGAACTCTCGTGTACTTTTTCTGCCCATATCTACTTAATCAGGTATGTTTATGTTGTTTCCAGTTCAGGGGTAATAATAAGAAAGATGTAGGGACTTGCTAGGGATTAATCAACACTCGTAATGTATTTTTGGTTGGCTATTTATTGATTACTGTTGAACGTTAATTCTAGTTTGAAGAGTAATTGGGCTTACAGTATATAGACTCAACAGGGGGGAGGGGTTTTGCGAGAAGCATATCAAAGAGTGTCGTAACGTTACTGTACACATAGTTTAAATCACTAAGTACTGTTCAAGTGAGTGACGAGAGATTAATAAGATCATTCTGTATTACATTGAGGTGTTAGTAATACTTCTACTTCTTCTATTTGTTTTTTTATTCATTATTCATTTAGCCTTATTCATTGTTTTGTGTATATTTAACCTAACTTGTAAGAAGTTCCACACTCTGTTAACCGAAGGTTTCAGACCCAGAGTGAGAGGTTGAATAAATCATGCATGCTTTCTTATCAAGCCATTGTATAAAACATCAACAAGAACTCTCGTGTACTTTTTCTGCCCATATCTACTTAATCAGCTGGCTCATGAGCACCACCGTCTGCTGTAGTCAATCAGGGGAAGGCTAAACCGAGGAGCAGAAACCTGTGATGGCTAGAAGCGAAACCTGTGACCTCTAGACGCGAAACCTGTGACGGCTAGACGCGGAACCTGTGACGGCTAGATGCGGAAACCTGTGGAACACCCCAGGCTCGACCATTGGACCGGGGCAACATATATTTATGAAAAGCTGCGGGTAATTTTGAACGGGTATATCTTCTTTGCAACGAATGGATGCAGACATTTTGATAACCTCGAAGTGAAGGTTTCCATTGTTATGACGTAACTTTTCCGACCAATCATGGGCGACTATTTACACACAATTGCAAACCTGTTTGGGAAAAAAAAAGAACCGCGCATAACGTAGGGAATGAAAGTTATACACCAAGTTCAAGTTGTGCAAATAACCAGTACAAAGTATCGCAACTTAATAATTCAAAGTACAATACAAATTGTCATCACTTGCAATCATCGGTGTTCAGCACATGTTCGGCAATACAAGGCAGAGCAAGGAACCAAGTCAGAAGATATGTAGGCCAACTTAACAACTTCAACTTCAACTTGGCAATGGTATGCATTAAGCTTAGGCACACACTCATGCAGTTTATAACTACTGTAGTATCATGCATGCAAATGGTTCACAGTATGCATTCGTGTGTGTAAATATTGTTGTAATGGCATTCACGGTATCCTAGGCTAACACTTGCACAAGCAAATGTAAAAATTAAAAACAAAAATGGTGACGGATACACAGTGAAAACTAAATAGCTGGTACGGTCAGACATTCCACTGCCAGGGAAGAACTAATGAGTCAAGACTATTTATAAATGTGTCATTCTAATGACTATATCTGCTACAGAAAACTGTGAGAGAGAGAGAGAGCCAGTAAATTATGTAATGCCATCATTTATGGTACTATGCATGCAGTAGTGGTTACACACAACACATGTACAGTTATGAACGAAAGCTCAATGCTCCTGCCCAGTATGCACACATATGCATGATTAATGTTGTGGATATTAAACAGTAATTTGTGCAAGTGGTTCATGTATCAGAATGGATTATAAAAATATACACTCTCATATATATACATAGCAAACTTAGAGTATGCTTTTAATCTTATAGATACCAAGTCTAATCCTTTAAATAGGAGGTTGCTAGTTCCCATCTTCAAGAACATTTCACTCGGGTTTATAGATGAGATTTAGCCGCTAAAGCTTAAGAAAAAAAACAAAGAGCATGTTGAACAGTTGAGAATTCATAGAGTTGAGTCCACATTCAAATTGTTCATTTGATTGTGTTCTGGTATCATTTTAGCCATGGCATTTAATATTAATGTGTGGTTGAATACATTTCTCAATCTTTCTACGTACAATCAGGTATTTATTCAATGGAAACAAAATTTTAATTCCGTTTTTAGCATGGAACAGAATTGTACAGGAACATACCAAAAATTTGCATGTGTATTATGGTATTTTTGCAGCAAAGAAACCAAGACCCAATTTCACCTAAATTTAGTATGGTATTTAGCCCCCTGATACAACCATGATATATCATTGTCTACTGTTATGCTATGTAAAGCCAATATACTATTTTGACACATTAATGAAAGCCATTTGAGAAGTTACATACTGTAAACCAATCCTTTCTTTGTTTTCCAGATCACCTTAACTGAGACCCTGTTTTTCATTCTTTTTTCCTTATATTCCTTCTCAGGTTTCATCACATTGGAGTACCCAAAGAAGGAGAGTGTTCAATGCTTTACAAAGCATAATACAAAGATCTTATTTGAGTAATACCAGTTTGAAAAATATTCTGGGCATAAATGGTAAGTTCCAGGTCTGATTGTGAGTTTCAATAATGTCTTGATCAAAAAGAACTTGGTAAACTATAGAAATGAGAATACCATTTGAAATTAAATCTTGTAAACTAAGCCAAAAATTGTTTATGTTGGTCATTTCAGTTTCAAAAACAAAATCAGGCGATAGGGGTCATTCGTTAACATTTTAAAATATGCATGATGTTACATTTGGATGCCTGACTTAAGATTGGAAGAGCTGAGGAAGAACAGTGATGTCATCCTTTTGTTTAGGACCCTTCATGAAATCATGAATTAAAACAAAATTGAGATTCTTGATTTTATAATCAAATATTTAATCGCTACTATTTCAAAGAGTGAATTACTGTACGTTTTCATTTGTAAAGCAACATGTGTAACATTAGTCTGCCTTGCCTTTTGTTTTAGTAATGTTAATGTTTGGAATTAATATTCATTTGACCTAGCTTTAAATTTGTAAATTCTTGTTGTTGACTATAAACATTGTTTATTGGGTACACTGAGCCTAAGTAATCTTAAACCAAAGTTTGTTACCTTTTGTGATGAGAATGTTAGCTGCGTGTAATTATTTTGTGATCTTTTTTCTTTCAGAAACTTTACAATTTTCCAGTTCTCCCAGACAATCCAACAGACCAAATCAAAATGATGAGAAACAAGAACAAAAAGATGAAGAAGGTACAGTATGGTGTCTCTCTGAATGTTGAATCTAAAACAAAATGTATTTATTTTGTTGGGAAGATACATTGATGAACACAATGATTCAGTTTTCATAATTAGCATGTCTAGGATTAATGTGTTCTAAATTTGCATTAATTTTTAACAAACAGTTTTAAAGATATTTGGCCTAATAGTTGCAATTACCAAACAGACATGTGTGATGAAAACAAGATAGCTGACAGACACGAAAATAGTTGGTTATAATTTTATGTTTTATTCTATTGTTTTGATTTGGGATTCAGAACTATAGGGTATATTACACTTGTGCTATGATTTGACAATAAAAGTTTTCAATGAATGTAGAGTAATGGTGCTCAACCCATTTATGAGGTAGACAACTGAATTCAAATTTTGAACAGACAAAATGAACGTTTGTCATAGTGTATGTAGGACATCTCACCTGTCTGCTACAAGTTCACTCTTGGTACAACAATGGACCAACTTCAGCTGTTGTTATATCAAAAATTACTTGTAGGAATTACATGAGTGTTTCTTGTGATGCTTGGAAATTTGTTTGCCTTTGATATTTCACGATAAAATGTAAAATACTCCCTGGAGTCGTCTTCCAATTTTTGTTAATTGAAATGAATAACTTATACATCTTTTCCTTTTCTTCTTTTCTTACTTGCTTGTTTCGATTATACAGATCCTCAGAGGGGAGGCTTGGACAATGATAATATCCGAATGTTGCTAATGCTTCTCCTTATAATCACGTTGCTGAACATGCTCTCGAAAGGAGATGATGCCCAGAACATCTCCTGGCAGACATTTTTTAATGACATGTTAGCCAAAGGAGAGGTGAAATATTTTATATTTGAATTCATCATTTTCACATTTTTGGATTGAAAAGCAAACCCTCCAAGCATTCTTTACCATAATTTCCAGTACAGTCTGTGAATGTAACTGTGCAATTGTTAAGTTATAATTTCGTTTATTTTCTCAACAAATTGGTCACTTTTTGATATACAAAAATAGAAAAGAGTTATATTTTTCCTTTTTTCTAATCAGTTTTTCACAAAGTGGAGTAGTGAGAGGAGTCACATGCCAGTTATGCCACCCATCTCCACCATCCCAATTTGATAGTTATTTTGAAACAAGATAAGTTTAAGAACTCCATTAAATATGTCAAGGTGTTGGTTTGCTCTGTTTAAAATTAATAATGTGGGTTGTAAACTCTTGTAATAAATGTGATATAGTCAGATTAAAACAAAACAGCACCAGATACATCAGGTAGGTAAGACCTTTGCGTCTTTGTGATTATAAAACTTTAAGAGAAGTCAGTGTCCTCTGGTATTTGTCTTTCCAGAAAGCATTATTAAAAGTATTATTGGATGTAAAAGAAGTTTGATGAAGCCCTTGTACAAAATGTTGAAAGCACCATTTGCATGTAAAAATTTTTCCATTCTCCCTGCCGCATCTTTAACTTGGAAAAGGTCAAAGGTCTGTCTGTCACATACTACGATTCTGATGGAAGTGGTGAAGCATCCAATCCAGAATCTGACGTAGTCCATGTGTTCTTGCATGATGGTGCCATCGTGTTTGGTAGAGAGGTAAGAACTTAACAGGTTATGAGGCATGCAGTAGGGTATTGACTGTTGAGTATACTTTGTGGAACAGGGCATATTATGGGAGATGGGCAATGGTATGAGAAATTGATAATGCTATGGGGAATGGAGCATGCTATTGGGAGTGAGGCATAGTTTGAGGGATGGACCATGCTATAGGGAATAGAGCATTAAATGAGTATGGACCATTCTATAGGGAATGGAGCATACCATTGAGATGGACCATGCTATGGGGAATGGATCATTATATGGTGATGGACCATGGCATGGGGAATGGAGCATAATATTGGGATGGACCATTCTGTGGGGTATGGAGCATACTATATGGATGGACCATGCTACAGGGAATGGAGCATTATATGGTGATGGACCATGCTATGGGGGAATGGAGCATACTATTGAGATGGACCATGTTATGGGGAATGGAGCATACTATTGGGATGGACCGTGCTATAGGGAATGGAGCATACTATTGGGATGGACCATGCTTTTGGGATTTCAATAGTCTTGTCAGGATTTTCAATATCACCTGTTTGCTCTGTCCTGCTTGTACTCGGATCTTCTCTGATCTACTATGAGTCATGCTTTATTTACAGGGAGGGGGTTGGAGGAGGGTGGGTGGTGGAGGTGGGTACAATATGGAGGGGCAAAAACATCAAAGGGCAGTGGAACATGTGGCTGTTATTTGTGGGGGCAGAGCAGAAAGATATCTCAGACATTTTCCAACAAAATGGAATCTCTGTGCATTCCATACCAAGACTAATTCTAGTCTTTGAATGATTTGTAACAGATTTTTCAACAAGAAGGCACTTTTGTAGTTACAATTTTATAATTATAAAATCATAAGAAGGTTACTTTTTGTTACTAGAAAGGAGCACTTGCAATTAATGAAAAGGTGCACCTTTTCACAAAAGGGGTAGTTTTTCACAAAACTGGAAGGGCATATGCCCCCCCCCCCTGCTCTTTCGTTGCGTCTAGTTTTGCTATCCCAGTCTATGTCGTAAACTCTTTTAAAATAACACTCAAACTTTCAATACTGATACTTTGAACTTTTGGGTGGGTAGACTTATTAATATTCATTAATCATTATTGATATTATTCTTTATTCCTTCTTTGCAGTGATATCGATCTTGTCAGTCTCGGAGATCTAGGGGACAATCCCTGCTGTGGCCTCGGAGAGGAGCTAAAGAACAGTGCACTCCCTTCACAAGGGACCATTAAAGTACTGGATAAAGCCACTGTAAGTCCAATTATTGTCAGGAAATATCTTCATCTGGTCATATATGTCTGTGTTTGTTGAAATGTGCACAACTCTGACAGGGAAAGAAAACTGTATTAAATAGATAGTGAGAGTAAATGTTGTTTGCAATCAACAAACCCTGTTTAGTCATCTGTCTAGTATTTCTATAGACTATCCAAGTTTATCTAAGTCCCTTAGAAGCCGTCCACTCTGCTAGTCGGTCACACTTTTTGGTAAGAAACAATCACCAAAGGGCAACGTGGAGAGGAAAATTAATTTTACGTAGTTGGTTCTTTGAATGGTTGATCTAGAAGGAAGTGAACGTGGGTAGTGTACCAGAAGTGGAGGGGGGGGGGGGGTGGGTGATAAAATGTTCCGACCATGTAGTCTAGATAGATAGGAAAGTGCATATGCAGGCTGGGGAGACAGGTTAGTATTGTCATGCATAAATCCACATGTTATCTGGTCAAGTGATAAGAAACAGAATAGTGTATTATACAGTGATTAGTGTATAAGCTGACTAATATAAGCCTTCTGGTATGAGTGAAGTAAGAACATAGTGTCCAAAGGTTTTGGATCCCAGGGTGTGCACTGAGTTACTTGTTAAAGTTGTCATAATGGCCACTGCCTAGTTAGCTTGCACCATGAGGACAAGGAACATATGAATACAGTTATATTTTCAGTTTGGGATTTTGTTAAAGAATGTTTAAGGATGCCTGAAATTCATCACTTAATATTTAAAAGTATTGTCCAGAAGTTTTCATATTAATTAATGATAGATAACCTAAAAATACAAAACAACACTTCACCAAAGCATATTCATATCTGCTTTATAGGTCTACTATTCAAGTGTCAAACATGCATATTTGTGACATGGATTTTTTTTATCCAGTTTTTCACATTTATTACCTATTTGCCATGGAATCATGGCTTCTCTCAAACTCTGGATGCTTCTATAACAACCACTACTTGTACAGTAGGAAGCCAAAGGAGAGATGCCAACATTTCTGCCATGAGGGATGTCAGAGCTTTATAGTTCACTCACTACCTTAAGCCCAACTCATTTCTTTGTAAAAAAGAGGGGTACACATTTCCCATTCTTAAGAAGTGATGAAGTCATAAATTATTATCTGAGTTTGGATTATTTTAATATTTGTTTTTTTTCTCTATAAAGGTGCCCATCGTGAAACTGACAGATGCCTTCACTCAGATTCGGGTTGATATCAGCTTTAATGTAAAAACCACCACAAAATGTGCCGAGCTTATTGAGGTGAGCTATATGAAACAGTTGAATGTAGTTTGCTGTGTCATATTTTAAAAACTGTTCCAAAGAGAAGAGAATTACAAAGTAGGTTTTGTTAAATTGACCAGTGACCAAAAATTTGTGGAATTGATGGGGGATGGATTGACTTTGGTGTAATTTAGAGTAGAAAGTAAGTAAGTTTTGGTTCCTTCCTTTTTGGAAAGCAAGAAACCTATGCATTCAACTTGGCGTATGTGTGTGTGTGTGTGTATGTGACGCTTGGCTTGTGTACATGATATCTCAATAAGGAAATAATGTATCATGATCAAACTTGGTGGGTGGATAACTCATAGCGAGAGGAAGATCCCTTTTGTTTTTGGTGCCTGTGAAGGTCACCAAAGGTCAGTAAGAGGCCAAAAACCAAAATATTAAACACAGCAGTAACTCCCATTGACAGGGTCCGACATGGTGGATAATTTGGGAGTAGTTGTGAATGGGGTAAGGGATCATTTCCAAACCTAAAGATCATGTGATCCAAGGTCAACAAGGTCAATTAGGGGTCAAAAACTAGTATTTTTGCAATAACTTGAGAACAAAATGTCCGTCAAGGTTAGGAGTGATGCTATTGTAACCCAGTAGTTGACCCGCATCTAGGTGACCTTTGACCTCAGGTTGACCTGCGGTGACCTATATCAGTTTCTTTGGTTATTTGAATTTTCAGGGCCATAATCAGATCTCAAAGATACCTTCCGATCAAAATTGTCCATGGTTGACCCATGTGTGACCTTCGTGTGCGAAGTTATCATAGGTCAAGGTTTTGTTTTTTTAATAAGTACAGTTAGGATTGTTGTACAGACTTGTCATGTTGTTTCTGGAATCAGCATGTAAAACTACATCTGACAGTGAGGTCAAACGGTCAAACGTCAAATTTTGAAAAATATGCTCATTTAAGGAGATACGGGGCAAAACAAAAAAAAAAGGTTGTCATTATTTTGATATTGATAAAGCTCTTTGTGCTCTATAGAGGAAACCAACTCCCGCGTCAATCGGGCACCCGGTTCTCAAGTTATGAGGGGCCAAAAGTTGGTTTTGATACCTTATTAGCAATAACATTGTGTGTGTACATTGGAGCATATGACAATTTTAGGAGAGGATTCACATCACAAAGGGGAATAGTTTTGATGAAAGTACGAAGGAAATAATAATCAAAACTGAAATTCTCCTTTTGTTCTTTCTCAGAACTTTATCTCTCAGTTTCCCACCCTCCCACAATTGGTGTTTGTCTTGAAGCAGTTTCTACTTCAGAGAGACTTGAACAAAGTCTGGACTGGTGGCATCAGTTCCTATGGCCTCATCCTGATGATTGTCAGCTTCCTACAGGTAACATTTCTAGCAGATTATAGTGAGTATACTATAGTCACAACCGTAGCACCATCACTGTAGCCATTTCTTGAGTGATGTGATTACCTTCTTAGCCCTGTCCTGCCACAGTTGAGGAAGCTCTTCTCGTTTATGACAACCACAACCACATTACTGCACCTCTAATGAGGAAAGAATTCCACCTCTGTTTGTGGTTATAGACATCAGAAAGCTGCCTTTTCTAATTTGGGTGGGATTTTTTTGTTTAGCCCAGACTTGATCCAATAATCTCTTGTATTTAATTGTGAAGTTTTCTCCTCTTTCTCTACAGTTACATGTTCCCCCAGAACCAATCAACTATGGTGTTCCTTTGACTGAATTCTTTGAGCTGTATGGCGTCAACTTCAACTATTTCAAAACGGGAATTACTGTCGAAAATGGTGGTAGCTACTTTCCCAAAGAGGATGCCTCTTTTATGACCGACCACTTTAGCCTACTCTGTTTAAAGGATCCACTCAATAATGGTAAGTCCAATTTACACTCCCCCTTTTTTGGTTCCTTGCTTTAGCAAAAGGAACCTATGTAGTCAAGTTGGCGTGTGTGTGTGTCTGTGTGTGCATCTGTGACACTTGCTTGGGTACGCTCTATCTCAATAAGGGAAAGTTGGATTGAGGCCAAACTTGGACTATAGATCCGCCATATGGAGAAGTTGTGCCTTATTGTTTATGGTGCCCACAAAGGTCAGTTATGGTCCAAATAGCGAAAATATTAAAAATGCAACAACTCCCAGTGCCAATGTGGGACAAGGTTGATGTTTTGGGACAAGTTGTGAACTGGTTAAGGGGAACATTTTGAAACTTAACATTCATGTGATCCAAGGTCACCAAAGGTCAATTAATGATAAAAACCTAGTATTTTTGCGATAACTTGAGAACGAATTGTCTGTTAGGGTTGGGAGTTGCTTCAATGTAATCCAAATGTCGACCCGCATATGGGTGACCCTTGACCTCAATTTGACCTCTGGTGACCTTTAAGTGTTTTGGGGATTTATACAGTTTCGATGCTATTTTCAGATGTCAAAGGTACCTTCTGATCATAAATGTCAATAGGTTGACCCCTGTGTGACCTTCATGTGCGAAGTTATATGGGGTCAAAGTTTTCGGTCGGAGTTAGGATGGCTCTACAGACTTGTCGTGTTGTTTTTTGGAATCAGGAGATCAAACTACATCTGAAACCTAGGTCAAAAGGTCAAAGGTCACATTAGAAAAAATGTGCTTATTTTGGGAGGAAACGGGCGAAAAAGAAAATGTTTGGTTTTGATGCTAGATTTGGATATCAAAGGTACCTTCCGATCAAAAATGTCAATGGGTTGACACCCGGGTGAGCTTTGTGTGTGAAGGTATACGAGGTCAAAGTTAATTTTCAGACAATTAATGCAATAACTCCTAGTTCCAAGGTGTGAAACAGTTGATATTTTTGGAGAAGTTGCAAATGGTATAGGGGAATATTTTCAAACTTAATAGTCATGTGATCCGAGGTCACCAAAGGTCAATTAATGTTAAAAAACTAGTATTTTGGGGGGAGAAAATGGGCAATGAACAAAATGTTTGAATTTTAATAGTTTTGATGCTATATTCACATCTCACCGATCAAAAATGTCAATGGGTTGACCTAAGGTGACCTTTGTGTGTTAAGTTATATGAGGTCAAAGTTAATTTTCAGACATTTAGTACAATAACTCCCAGTGCCAAGGTGTGACACAGTTGATATTTTTGGACATGTTGCAAATGGGTATAGGGGAATATTTTCAAACTTAACGGTCTCGGATCAGAGGTCACCAAAGGTCAATTAATGATAAAAAAATAGTATTTTTGCGATAACTTGGGTTGGGAGTTGC
>KN882613.1:142458-156548 GCA_000934455.1 Apostichopus parvimensis
ACTTGGGTTGGGAGTTGCTTCAATGTAATCCAATTGTGGACCCGCATCTGGGTAACCCTTGACCTCAATTTGACCTCTGGTGACCTTTAAGTGTTCTGGGATTATTACAGTTTCGATGCTATTTTCAGATGTTAAAGGTACCTTCTGATCATATATGTCAACAAGTTGACCCCTGTGTGACCTTTGTGTGCGAAGTTATACGAGGTCAAAGTTAATTTTCAGACATTTAATGCCATAACTCCCAGTGCCAAGGTGTGACACGATTTATATTTTTGGAGAAGTTGCAAATGGTATAGGGGTATATTTTCAAACTTAACGGTCATGTGATCCGAGGTCACCAAAGGTCAATTAATGTTAAAAAACTAGTATTTTAGGGGAAGAAAATGGGCAAAGAAAAAAATTGTTTGAATTTTTATAGTTTTGATGGTATATTCATGTCTCACTGATCAAAAATGTCAATGGGTTGACCCCAGGTGACCTTTGTGTGTGAAGTTATATGAGGTCAAAGTTAATTTTCAGACATTTAGTGCAATAACTCCTAGTGCCAAGGTGTGACACGGTTAATATTTTGGGACAAGTTGCAAATGGTAAAGGGGAATATTTTCAAACTTAACGGTCATGTGATCAGAGGTCACCAAAGGTCAATTAATGTTAAAGAAATAGTATTTTGGGGGGAGAAAATGGGCAAATAAAAAATGTTTGAATTTTTACAGTTTTGATGCTCTAGTTAGGTCTCACCGATCAAAAATGTCGATTGGTTGACCCCCGGGTGACCTTTGTGTGTGAAGTTATGTATACAAATTCAAAGTTAATTTTTAGACATATATTATGCAATTAACTCCCAATGCCAAGGTGTGACATGGTTGATATTTTGGGACAAGTTGTGAATGGGGTGGTGGAACATTACAAACTTAATGATCATGTGATTTGAGGTCACCAATGTTATCATATCTGTTGACCCGCTTGTAGGGGACCTTATATTTCTTACATTTTCGACGCCATATTCAGATCTTAAAAGTGCCTTCCGATCAAAAATCTGATCACAATTTGTGATCACGCAAGTGTTGGCTGTAGTGTTGGTTACTTTATGGGTACATGTAGAACCACAATTTGAGCCCAATCTTGCTTGATAATAGTATGTGTATTGTCATATACCCCTATGCAAGGAACCACAGTGCCCTTGGGCTCTTGTTTCACTAAAAGTTCAACTTTTATGGTATCAAAGTAGAAATATTCAGAATATTGTCAACTTCTCATTCAATTTGGGATATGTCATAAATATTCCTTTGCATTATAAAATGAAATGTTTTCTAGGTTAAGGCTTCTGAGTTTTGCTATTTTACTTTGTGTTATCAAATACTGTATATACACATGTGATGGGGGGGGGTGGGTGGAGGGGAGATGAGGAAAGAACAGTATAAACACAAACATCTCTTTACATGGCAGAGAATATAATGAAGATCTGCTCCCAAACAGAAAAACACAACTGAGGGGAAAGGTAAAGGTTGTATTCATTTCTGCATTAAGAAATAAATAAACATGATGTTAATTTGCCAGGAAGAAGCTTTCTCTACTTTCATGTCAGATTTAGCTATTATTCCATTTTAACACTTCTCGATTGTCGACAGGAGTTGATCTTGGCAGGAACTCTTTTGGATTCATGGAAGTGAGGAAAGCATTCCATTATGCCTACCAAGTGCTCACGGCTCACCAAAGCTGTTGTACCTCACATAGACCAAGAAAGTAATGGTCATAGGTCAGTGAAATACCAGAATTTTGTCTCCTTTTTCTTTTGCTTTTCCTTCACAAAACTTCTAAAAAATATCGGGTAAAGCTTCCATGTGTTTCAGCCTCCCCCTCCCCTCCACCTTCCTCCCCCTACTACTACTACTTTTGATCTATCTGTCAAATTCAAGCATATTTTACCTATCATGGTTTATTTCTTTTGTCAAACAGTCAGGCCCAAATGAGGCTGGAAAAAAGAGTTTCTTTAGAACCTTACCAAAGTATAGCGGTACACAATTTAATTCACATTATAAGGGTAACAGACGAAGTGATGGACCATAGGTTATGGGTCCAGCAAAATTGGGCCCGGAAAGCAATGGCTATGTATCCACACAAGTTTTCCATACATTGTAATATACCTCAACCAGATGCCTTCTGTTTACCGGACACAGCCTTGAGGATAGCACAGCCAATCCGCCCTGTGAATGCTACAACCATCATCCTTGCTGACAGTTCTCAGAGAAATAGCCAAGAGACAGGATCTTGCCAAGAGGTCAACAAAAAAAGTGCAATGAACCCCACTGCTGCCACCAATATGTCCAACTCCAACGATGTCATCAACAACAAAGTCACATCTATATCTTCTTCTTCCTCTGGTGAAATTGTGTCTAGTTCCAGTGATTCTGTAAGTTGTCTGCTCAATATTGCAATTTAATCCACTCCTCTCAAATACTGAAAAGAAAAAAAACATGTCCAAAAACATTTGGAAACATTTTATAGGATATTATAATAGCCCTTGATACTGGTGATGTTATCTTGAATTCATGTCTTTGCTGTTTTCATTAACTTCACCAAACATTAAGACCAACAAGATTCCAGAAGATTACAAATTACCCTGGAATTAAAGTGGTAAACCTTTGGGTTGGGGGGTGTGGGGGGGGGTCACTGTGCTAAAATGTCACAGACTTTTGTTAGCTATGATGATTCAGGGTATATTAAGAAGAGAGACAGGTAAGTATCGTTGTTCATAAGAGCCCTCAGCAGTAATTTTTAGGGTGTTTGAGGAGTACGTAAAGTCACATAACATTTAGTAGTAAAAAAGTTGTTCTTAGCTTTCACAGCAGTGCAGTTTTGTCTCCTCAACCATTTGCAGAGTAACAACAAATGTGAATTTTGTGTATTCAGTCAGGAAGGTAACATTAACGACAGGAATGTGAGTGATCCTTTCATTAGCACAGATTTCTGTCAAAGGTACCTCACAGTAACACCAATTAAATTGTCATAAAAAGAAAGGTTTAGACTCATAATTCAAGTTATTTCTGGCTAAATGCAAGTTGATTTTGCTGTTTGCCATCAGATATAAGATTAGGCAGTTACATTTTCAGCCAGTAGACATTAAGAACATAAAGACATTAATTGGGTTACAATCAATAAAATTGAGAATTAGTAGGTCTGTTTTAGATATAGATTAACTTGACCAAACATATATTTCATACTAGAAAATTTTAGCAGCACACCCTCACTTCTGGGGCACCGCCCACTAACTCTCTTCCACACCTATCATTCAGAAGAGATGCTATGTGGTTTTGCAGACTTTTTCTTCTTACACTTTGGTGTCCTTTTTTGTCTGTCCTTGCATCCATAATGAATGATTATTTGTTAAAAAATTAAGGGATTCTCTTTGAAATACCTATTTGCGATAAGGGGAAGGGTGGGGTGGGAGTACTGCCTTGCACTTTCGGTACTTTTTGCCCGTCATATAATGTGCCTTCAAATCTGAATCAGATAAAAATCATTTTGTTTTCCCTTTGTAATTTTCTAGGAATCGGAAATGTCTTCACAAACTTCTGGTTCTTCCAAGGACACCATCGACTCTGTCCAAGGACCCTCTAAAAGGGAGGCTGTCCCTATTGTTGGACCTGAAACTAGTACTGACAAAGCCTGGACACAGGAAATTAAGAAACCAGTCTCCCATGGGCAGACGTATCACAAACAATCAAAATTCGGCAAACGGTGCAATCATACTTCTAACCCTGTCCGTGGTCACGCAGGGAACTCGCTTGGCAAGCAGACCGCCAAGGAGCGGCAAGTAGTCACGCCTCATATTGAGGTCACCGTCTCATCCAATAACAAGTCTGAAATTCAAACGTCTCTGCCGAAGGTAAACTCCCGAAATTCTCCAGGAGGGACTACAGCCAGTGGTATGAAAGACTTATAGAAGCAAGAATTATACCAACCAGCATGGCAAATTCCGCCATAATAGCGGTGGCAACTCAACCCAGAGTGGCAGCAGTGGCGGAGACAATAATAACAATGGCAGTCAAAATAGTAACTCTGTGAACAAAAGGTTAAAGAAGAAGCATAAAAAGGATAACTCTAAGAGAGGGGCAAAGAACTGAGTCAAAAGAAGAGACAAAAAAGTGCCTGTATTATCTCGGTTTTATTTATGAAAGCGACAAGATTGATTGGGGGACAAGAAAACCAACAAAGAAGACTATGAATTTGGTAAACAGACAAGACTTTAAAGTAATCTAGAAAATCAGCTGTGCTTTGATTAAGGAGGTGAAAAAAAGAGTAATGCTGTTAGTTCTGTTTCATGATTTGTGATGTGAATGGATGAACTGAAATGAGCAAAATAATGAGTTTGGAGTCGATTAAAAGTGTTTACCGTGATTCCAATCTGAAATTCACTCAAAGAGAGTCCGTTTATTCAGTATTAATGTGTTTCTAATCTCAAAGTGAAGCGTATAATAATCAAACACGTCTACTTTCACACTGTCAGCCTTGTCAACAATGCAATTATTGTTTATATCAAATCTTTTTCTCTCGAAATTTTTTTTTTAACTATTCGGTAATGATTTTTATTTTGGGAGAAAGGAGGTGTAGGAAGGGGTGCATGGGTTTGTTTGGTAAGGGAGTAACCCAGGAATGATTGGTTTTTTCTTAGCAGTGAGATAATGTCAGTGAAAAATGGAAAATACACCATTTAATATATATCATTTAATGACGATATCAGTGACAAAGAAGCCATATTTTGTTGGTTTTTTGCTCACCTAGGAAGAGAATATAAAGCAAAGTAAAAAGCTTGAAAAAATATTATTAATGTTGTCATACTGTGACAGGAGAAAAAGCAAGATGATGGAAAGTTTGTAGTGTCGATATCAAAGCAAAAACAACTAAAAGAGATAAAAAATTAAAAACAAAACTTAAAGACACCCCAAAGCCCCCACCCCTCCCCCCCAAAAAAAAACGCTCGAAAAAAAGAAAAGAAAAAACAATTTGACAGGAAACGATTTGTACAGGAAGATCACAGAGAAGTAGGAAAGATATTATATTATTATGCAGGAGTTCACTTTTCTTTTAGTAAAGACTTGGTTTTGACAAGATTAGTGGAACGTTAGTTCTAACTGTTTATTTTTGTGACATTTTTTATGGCTTTGAGAAGAAATTTTTATCTGTTACTTAGAGCAATAATTGTGAAGTAACCCAGGAAGTGGGCAAGGGACCTGTAAGATAAGAGGTACATATTGTTTCTGAAATTGTAAAGCAGAGTTGGTCTCCATTTCTTCAAACTGTTCTTGTATTCACCATTTCGACGAAGGTGAATTTGATAGGAGGGTCGTTGGGTGATTATCTGTTGCAGGTTGGATTTTGGTGCATTAATCAGTTGTTAGGTAGTGAAGGTGCCAAGTTATTATTTTTTTTATTCATTTATATAGGACTTTCTTACTTTGGCAGCTATGCTGAATTGTCTGGTTTCATGAAGGGACTGATAAACATTTTAAAATTGTTGCTATTGGCCCAAAAAATATATAAATAAAATAGCCAAAAAAGTGAAGGGATATAAGATATCCAAAGGTTAAATTGAGAAGATGTTAATGCTAATGATTGGAAACACGTTGGTGTAATACAGTAAGGTTAGTTTGAGTGATATGGGAAAGGGTAGGAGGGTGGCAAATAGGTCCTTTAATCTGTCGTTAGCAGTTACAACGATATATCTTCTTGGTCACAACTAATTATTGCTGGGCAAGTCGTTACAGGTAATCAAGATACTCCCTCGCTGCCCTATACTTTTCATTCATTTCAAAACCCATGAAATATAAATACTGTTTCTTATTTTTTCACGATGTACAGGACGTGGTCTTGTGTTGTGGATATGTGTATGTTTGGGAGAAGGGGGGTGGGTATGCATGGGTGGAGGTTGGAGGGAATTAGTGATCAAATTAATCCATTAACAGCATAAAACTTTAAAGACCAATTCAAAAAGGTAGTACTTAAATAACTTGTAAAATGGAAATTCATTGTAACAGGGTCATATTAGATCATGTAATTGACTTCAGAAAGATAACAAAAAATTATACAGAATAATTGGAAGAGCATGAGCAGGAGAAACTAATAATATAATTATTATATTGTTGGGACAAAAAAATGTATTTTGTTTGTTACTATTTGATATAAGTAAGATCAACCAGAAAATTAGAAGGTTGGGGGGGTGGGGGTAGGCATTCAGGAGCATGTTATTACATTAGGACTCATGTGATTATTCTCCAGTGATCAATTAAATTAAAAAGTATAAGGAGTTGAGGCAATGCCATGGCATTCATAGAGAGAATTTGGGATGGCAAAGATTAGAAGATAGTAGTTGCTAAGACCTTTGACATAAAATGCAGTATAACATTTAATTTTTGTTCTTGATATTATTATGAAAACATAAAAAGAGAAAAATACCAGTTGTAACTGTGAAGTTAAAACTCAAAAAAAGGCAGTTTTATTTGGTTTTGCCTGACAGCATTAGACTGTATATAATGACAGAACAAAAATATGACTCAAATAAAAAATACAAAAATTCCCACCTGACATTAGGATTTGTTGCATCTTAGTGAGTTACCCCTTTTGGTATCTTTTTTTTTTTATGATTGACTGTAACCATTATTGTTTCCATTTTGAGATATTAATAGTGAATTCAATTAAAACCTTTGAGGTATATTTGAATATTCGTGAAGCACAATGATCAGAAATGCATCCAATTATAGGTTTTGGGGGGGGGGGGAGAACACTTATAAAACTAGTGTGGATCATTTTCTTATAATACAGACCTTTTTTTTTGCTCACATTATTATTTGTATTATCATATCTTTGGATGACTTTAAGAAGGACAGTGTACATTCAAATTGGTATCATTGACACAGTTAACCCTTTGTCGCTCCTTGCTGTCACTGCCATGGAATTTAGCACTAGAAATTTAACATTAATAGTAAAATTAATTATAAAAAAAAAGAATGAACAAACTATTCCAGTATATTTAGGGAACTAGGAAATAAAGAGAACGGAATATTATTTGAGTTAACAGAGAGAAAGAATGTAGAAAATGTAGTGACATAAAAAATTACAAAAGAAGCCAAACGATGTATTTTTTAATTTCAGTTAATGGGCATAACAGCCACCTTTTGTTAAGATACGAGAAAGTTTATACAAGATAAATTGACATGTTAAATAAACGGATGCGGCTCTTCAAAAACATGTTTTATTTTGTGAGTGTGCAGTATGGTAAGGGACGATAATGATTGTGTGCCCAGTGTATAAACTATTCAAGAATATTGGTTGGTCTTGTTGTGGCTGTGCTAAATCTCGTGCAGTGATCACATTGACATTGTTAGTAACACAGTGTATCAAATTTTTAATCTGTGGAAATCCTAATCAAAGAATACAGTTTTATGATATGTTGAGAGATGATGGGTTAAGTTTTAGATGGGAATCTTTATCAACTCAGCTTAGAAGTTATGTCTTACTTTGTTATGCAACTTCCTTCATTTTGGTAAATCAATACTCTATATAGATTCATATTATTTACTGTATATCTACCAGCATGTACTACAATGACTAACTGTACCCACCATGCAACTTTCTGTACTTTCTGCAAAAAGCGGAACCTTTTTCCAAACGTATTGAGGCACTGGTATTCTTTGGTCTTTGTGAAGCGTGACGGTACAGTTTGCCCGCTCAAAGATATTACATGCCAATACAATGCAGGCTTGTGACGATTGTCTTTACGCTGGTTTTGTCCTTGAACTCCTAGAAAATAAAATGTTAATGTTAAATTGTCAACTTCTCTAGGAAAAACATACGAAGGCATCATTTGTAATTTGTATGCCATTTTCATAGCGATTAGCGTGTGCTCCCCCTTTTATTTTGGCAGTCATTTTTTCCACGACGTTCATAACAAGGAGGCTTTTTTTTTTTTTTTGACTTTATTTTAGCCGCTGACCCTTTTCTCGTATGGGTGGTACATATCCCAACGTGGCTGCTTAGAGTTCCTGGTGGATAAGAAAATACGACAGACGGATCAATACCAGAATCAATTGCATAATCTATTTGGCATATTCCAACTGAAAATTTAGCAACTTGTTATAAACGGTAGGTATATATGGAAAAAACTAAATTTTCTCGAAAATTCCGGTCACTTTGTGAAGATTGTAAGGATTTTGGAAAGCAGCGTCCTAATCTATTCGGGTAACGTTACGATTGGTCAATATGGTTAAGGTGTGTCGTGGGCCGTGTGTCCCGGGCACAAGTTCCTTTAACATCATATTGAATTGAACAAGTCTACATAGTTCACCCGAATACATATTATAAAACTTATATCATTTTGCATGTACAAGGTTGTTTGTATTTTCTGTTGTAGAGTCCGACTCGCAAAGAGATGAGATCTTATATGCAAAACAGAAATGAATAAACATTGTGAAGAATTCTCTGTAGGTTTTGTAGTACATGAAACACAAATGATGTTTCGTTAGGTTTGCCTCTTCAGTTTTTTTTCTTAGCTCGATTTGGATCCTCCCAAACCAACGTTTTTTTTCCAGGGATTCACTATTTTATATGTCGGGAATCATGCAGCTAAAGCTATTATAAGACTATGCAACAATCATGTTCTGTCGTCCTGACAAGACCATGTCATGTTCATATAATACCCACTATTAAAACTTTGGAACTTTACAATTATTTGTCTACAGGTTAACTGACGGCGCAAAGCATTATCATTGGTATTAGTTCTATGAAATACCCTACAACCCCCTACCCGTCCGCACCCAACACCTGTCTCATTTTCCAGTCTCTTACATTAGCCCGTCACCCCCCCCCCCCCACCACCCCCACATCCTACTCCTTCCCTTCACCCAATCACAGTATAGATTAGATAGAAAATCCATATACGCATTAAGATATTAACATTTGTTTACGGTATGCTCGCTATTTAAAGGCGCATTTGCACAACACACCAAATTGTGCCAGTGTGCGATTGTGTTTTTGGCCGACTTCTCGTATAAATGCGGCCTCTTTAGGCTTCCGTACCTGCATTTGTTGCGTTTACTGAACCATATAGGTTGTACATATACACTGGGTAAAATTGAACCCCCGTTCACAACTTCGTCATTTATAGCTTCACGCTGACTTCAAAAAAACAAAAACAAAAACATGGGGTGCTGTTTCTGTCGCCGTCTTAATCCTATTCCTCTAGCTGGTAAGTTAAATGTAAATCACAGCTTTCGTGTTTCATTCTCCTCTTTTCTGTCAATAACTTTCCAAAATTTCTGGAAATTCCATCACTGTATTTTAAGAGAATTTTTAAAGTAGTAACATTTGAAAGATAAATGACTACTATAGTCATAGGCCTCTACGATTCTACTTTTTTGAAAGTTTTTCCAATCCTCTCACTCAGCCAGCAGCCTCAAAATTCGTAAAATATAAGATATCTTACAACATTAAAAGTTATACTCACATCAGGACCTAATTAGCGATGAGGCCGGTGTCACGTGGTCGGCATTCAAGTGATGTAAATTCAAAATTCTCAGTCCCAGTGCTCCTTCGTTCCACAAACATGGATTTAAGAAAAACTTTGGATGATGAAAACTTTTTAGTAACAATGGGGAAAGGAGGTACCGTAATGGGTGGTACGAGCCATGATTATTACTATGAAGAGACGTGGAAAGTTCTGATATGAAAGACATGAAAAGCATAGACTCAAATTGATTTGTGCTATTATAGTATTTATGGTATATCTCTCTGTCTAAAAAAAATGAAACCATCTATCTCACAATCAAGTTTTGATATCACGTAGGCTGTCAGTGGGGGGGGGGGGGGGGGCACAATATCAGAGGGGCACTTTCTCATTCAACAACCACCACTCGTTATGCTATAAACCGATACACACCGGCCGCGTATTTTTTTCCCTAGGAGGGTTAGGGGATATGTATCATATGTAGGCGTATCCAGACCCTAGCGCATGCGTGTTACTCGTAAAAAGTTTATAGCTAGTAGTAGTAGTCGTGCATACAGTGTGTGCGACGCGATTCACGTTTTGCACACATGTATACATGAGACCTGTTCGACTGACAACCGTTGCGCCAATCTTCAGCTGGAAAATCGCCCTAGATTAGAGGTTAAGTTAATCGATACAATTGCATATAATAAAGTAATCCTCTCACCCAGATTTTAGACACAATGTACGGATTTCATCTGTCGTCATCAATGTGCGCGACGGACATTAATTTAATGGTTTGGTTAATGTTAATCTGCTAGCCTACATTACATGTATTTCTAACTTCACGGTAAATTTTAATGTTACGGTAAACTATCAAATTCTGTACATGATACTAATATAGTAGGCCTACATACAAACTAAAAGCCTGCTTTTATGAACTATCGGTCATTCGGTACTTTATCTGCTTTGCAACATTTTTTAATTGAACAAGTGAAAAATAATTATGTGATGATATTGAGGGTGACGATTTTGATCGCGCTTTAATTTGTATTTCTGTAGCCCGCGTCCCATCACTTATTTTCTTCAATTCTCACTTGGTAATCCTTGGCCAAAAAGCAAACTGCATTACGTGTAATACTGTACAGCGGAGATCTATTGCTTTGTACAGCGTACATACTGCCCACGTACACCCGGGCCCCACACATGTGTATTACAGCGATCGATGAGTAACGCGTGTCTATGAGTAACACGCATGCGCGAGGGTTTGGATACGCCTATATATGATAATTGCCCCAAACCCTCCTAGGAAAAAAAATTACGCGGCCCATATCACTTAAATACATATGATGTGTTAGTATGCTATCAATACTATTATGATGCGCTGCTACATCGTTTTTTATTTATTGAGATTTTTTCGTTGTTAACCGTGCTACAAAAAGATATGGGATGTCATTTCAAAAAAGAGCATGTACAGACTAAAAATAAATAATTAAAATAAAATATTGAAATTCACAAAGGTTTAAGATATCCAAAAGACAGTTCTTCATCAAAGGGACACATTTTATTGCCAGTAGGGCACATTTGCTATTTTGGAAAAAGTGGGGGCACGTGCCCCCAGTGCCTCCCCCCCCCCGGCTCCTACCCCCTGTAGGCTGGTATACAATTCCCTGAACCAGACATTGACAGAAATGGGGATGAGATTCCCATAAAGTGTTTCAAATTCTTTTCTTCCTTGAGATGATCTAATGTTAATATGGTGAGATAATTCACTGCCTGTGGATCGATAAATTGACCACCTCTACTCACTTTCAGTATTGGCGTTAGAACGTTTGGTACTGATTCTGTACCCCCGTCCGCTAATCCCAATTCCTACACAGGGAAATACATCTCTTTGCCAAAACTTCACTTTGATGTGTCTGAAATCTGTCTTAAAAAAAGACATTTCGATTTTCGCCCCCAATCACTGATCCATTTGCCCGTTTTTACCCTTCACATTCCACAACTCTCACATAAAAGCTATATTTATCTATATTTCAAACTCATTCAACAAAGCGGTATATACGGTTCTATTGACTCAGACGATTTCGATTGCTTACAGTTGCAAAACAAATATGATGGTGAAGCTTCAGTATCGTGCTGATCACGATAATAGGGTCTATACAATGAATCCGAGAGAAGCATCGCTTGATGATACCTAAATGCCGTGTGCAAATCATCCCTATGGCCAGTGGCGGAGCTAGGGGTATTGGTCAGGGGGGGGGGGGTCGAGAATGGTCTGTAGGGGCGCTTTCGACACTATCTAAGCGGAGCGCCACCATTGGTTGGCGCGGAGCGTACAGAAATTTTTTGAGTAAAGATACACTCTAGATCGCCGGAAATGACCATTTCCGGGCCTTGCTAATTTGCAGATAAACGAAGAATAAATAGGTGTTATCGCCATTTTGTCAGAAAATTACACCAACAAAATGTGACAAATGTCAAATAGGTTGATGAGAGCGCAATAAAAAAGTCAATAATCGCAAATAAGTAAAAAGTGGTAAAAAGCTGAAAAGGGCGCCAGCAGTCCATTTCAGTCCGTCAGGGGGGGGGGCATCCGCCCCCCTGACTGTATGGACGCTCCGCTACTGCCTATGGCAACACACTGAAACTCGACGCCCAGTAGTGAAAACAATGTTTACAGATACTGATCTACATGATACAGTAGTATGCACGCAGTATGTATAATATATATATACACACTGATCTACAGTACTGTATGTAGCCGAGTACACGGCTCAGTTCATCATGTACAGCGCTAGCTAGCTTGCCGAGTCGTAACGCTCGTACATACACGGCCGTAATTCACGTCATTATTATACTTACACACAAATATTTTGGTCTAGGCCTAGGTGCATATAGGGCCGGGACACAGTCTATTCGAAATACACATCGAAATTGTTTCTAGCTCTACAAAGCAACGTTGGAGAAGGGATTGAAACAAGACGGCAAATCTCTCTGGTAGATTCTTTCGAAAACTGGAAAGCGCTGGAGGAGGTCGGTGGTTGCCATCCCGCAGTCGAAGTAGCCTAGGTAAGTCAAATAACTTTCATTACCGATTCAACTACGGTAAGGCTGTTGATAGCCTATCTACAAGTACTGTGGGCTAGGCCTGAGTAACATTAGTGAGGCCTTACAAGTTACATTCAGGTAATCTTAGCTAGTGTCAGGACACATGGTAAAAGTATCTGTAATACCGTGACAATTGCCAAAGGCTTGGCCTGAATATCTGATATGGGCCTAGTCTAGTTGTATAGTCAGTATTGCTAATTTCGGAACACTGCCAATTTCGGACACCCCTAAGAAATGCACGATTTCACCATGACAACCTACAGGAAGAGCCAAATTTCACCAAAAAGTACGAAGCTACAGTTATTTTCTCTCCAAAATGACCCGTGTGCAAGTAAATACTTACATATTTGTCAATAAAACGACGGAGATCTATGAAGTCTGTTATAATTACTGAAAGAGCAACTGCGCCACCAATTTTATCACCAGCGCCACACTGTGGGACTGTGTGTCCGAAATTCGCAATACTCTAGCAAAGAAATACCAGTTCCACAATCACAAGAATCTTCTTGGAATACAACGTGAAAACAGTTTGCAGGAAAGAAAGTTTGGCCGTGTATCGTAATATAACACACTTCTCCCACCATATCAAATATATTTTTAGGTGATTTATACCAGAAGATATAGTTTTGGAGTGTTTTAAGGCTTAGGTGTCCGGAATTGTCCATGTCCATGCTATAGTCTAGACGATCATGAATTGCAGTCACCACGGTTGGCTAGGGTATTCAACGAAGACTCAGAGTTGGATAGGAATATAGTAGCATGGACACTTCGAATTTCGGACACCTAAGCCTTAAAACACCCCAAAACTATATCTTCTGGTATAAATCACCTGAAAATATACTTGATATGGTGGGAGAAGTGTGTTATATAACGATACACGGCCAAACTTTCTTTCCTGCAAACTGTTTTCACGTTGTATTCCAAGAAGATTCTTCGTGATTGTGGAACTGGTATTTCTTTGCTAGAGTATTGCGAATTTCGGACACACAGTCCCACAGTGTGGCGCTGGTGATAAAATTGGTGGCGCAGTTGCTCTTTCAGTAATTATAACAGACTTCATAGATCTCCGTCATTTTATTGACAAATATGTAAGTATTTACTTGCACACGGGTCATTTTGGAGAGAAAATAACTGTAGCTTCGTACTTTTTGGTGAAATTTGGCTCTTCCTGTAGGTTGTCATGGTGAAATCATGCATTTCTTAGGGGTGTCCGAAATTTAAGTGTTCCGAAATTCGCAATACTGACTATACTACTAGGCTACTAACCTAATTTTTTGCAGCTAGGAAATCAATTTAACTGTTACTGCGGGAATCTTTTATCTAAAGCTCTCAAATTGCAGATCAATTGCATATTGCAGATCAAAGGGAAGCTGGCCACTTCGCCCAACAACCATTTCGCCCAACTGCCATTTCGCCCAACCTTGTTGGTCATTTCGCCCAACCAGCATGGTCATTTCGCCCAACCTTGCTGGTCATTTCGACCAACATTGATTAAATATTA